>ML829450.1:33520-57911 GCA_009831015.1 Picea engelmannii | reverse complement strand
ATAGGGTAACGTTTCCCTGTATCAGCGTCTTCCATCGATCTTCCATCCATGCTTCTACTGTTTTGGGGCTTGGCCATAACCCCGTAAACTTTCCAATGAGGGCATTTTCTGCTAGAAGAAGGGCAATCTTGCAGGGGTCCTCTAGATCTAGCTCCAGCGAAGGGATCTCCTCCATCTTCTTAACAAACTTGGACTTGAGATAAGGCTTGGGTTTAGGTCCTGCTGAGCGGACTAGCATTTTGAAAGCTTCCAAAGGATCTTTTTCCATCTCGGCGGTCGAAACTGGGGCCATCGAAGGAGGCGGCGACCACCAACAAGCAACAAAAAAAGTTTGTATACAGAGGTCGCGCCCTTGCACTCAATCTGGCCGCGGCCCTGTAAACCCTGGACTGCTGGACGCGTCCCTGCAAACAGCTCGTTCAAACGCACAGGTTGAAACACCAACCCTCTGCCGGACCAGACTGCCAAAGCGTGTGCGGGGGCTGCCGGATCCTGGGCTCGGCTGCTGCTCGCGTCCCTGCACTCGGAAAACAGAGCGAGACGGCTAGGGTTTGGGCCCTAGCCGCGGTGGCTCTTCTCGCTTACTCCTCATTCGATGTTATTTTCATTACCTGCAATGTTTTTTTTGATGCAATATTCAAAAAAACCCTAATAACCAAAAGGAAATTTTGACTTAGATAGTATCTACAAAAAAGCCAATATCCCTCATGGTCATTACTAAAACTACCTCCAACAAAATTATGTTAAAAAAATATTAAAATATCCATAAATTATATTTTAATTGTATTTTGTATTTTATATAAATAACATATAAAAAAATTAAATAAAAATTTCATAAACCCTCCAATATATATCCACACATTACATAGGGCATTCCCCAACTTTACTTTACGACATAAAAATAAAAATAAAAATAATAATAATCATTCTTGAACTTTATTGACATATTTCTTGAAATAAAAATAATGACTCTTCAACTTTATTGACATATTTCTTGATAGAAAAATAATCATTCCCCACCTTTATGAGATATTGTTCGAAATAAAAAAACAGTTTTGGCTAAAACATTAGAAATTATCATACATAATTCAAGAATTAAAATCCAAATACTTCGAATAATTGCTATTAGGCCCTTCATAAAATGGATTTCAATTAAAATTAATTGATTATCAAAGCAATTTCCAAAAATAATTCATATGTTTGTGTTTATCAAAATAATTATTCCAAAGGCATTTTTAAAGGGAGGTATCTCGAGCTCTTTCGTCGTCCGTCGAGGGCCTATGGAAGCATTTCATGTGTCTAAGTAGTTAGAATCACCTAGGAGATATTTTGTTGTTGTCATTTTCACTTGTTCACCAACCACCTATCGCTCTCCACAAGTACTTCTTAACCTTCCTCCACCACCCTGCTGCACCACCTTTGCACCATTGCCCTTCCCCTTTTCACTGGCTTGATTTTGATTGATGCCTAGTTCGAGTTCATATTTCAGATAAACCAACCCTTGGTTATATGATATATGACAGAGACAAAAATGGTCTGATTTGCTAAACAACCATCAGGATTGTCTTGGCCATTGATTTTATTGGAAGGCTAACTCAACAATGATGAAATTATCTGCTAGCACAATGTTTCCAACGACCTAAACATCATCATGATTTCTAGCACCACAATGTTCCCAACGACCTGGACATCATCATGATTTCTAGCACCACAATGTTCCCAAAGCCCACACCAAACCAGATAGCAAAAGGAAACACCGACTACAATGAAATAACATATACACAATGAATATATACAGGTATACATATACATAAAATTCGGTTGTTTGTTGGTTTACCATGCTGTTGGAGGGTAACTTGAGTGAGAGAGAGGCGATTTCAATGACGTTGAGGAGCTGCACAATCTGGTAGAGAAAGCCCCTTAGAATTGATATGTGTCTGCCCATTAGAACGTCGAAGGTCACCACTAGGTTCATGTGGTCACCAGAGATGTTGATTTCGCCTGCCAAACCACGAACGAGTCGAGTCCATGCGCAAGAGCCACCACCACCAGACTGAATGGGCTATGTTAATTTACTGAAGCTAGCATCAACACAAAATTCTGAATAAAATGCTTTATTGAATAGATGCACAACTAGGTTACTTAACCAAAAAAATAGCGGAAGCATAAAAATGAAACGACACACATTGCACAATAGATTTCTGGGTAAATAACCTCGAAGGGAAAACCAATTTTGTGAGATTTATTATTATTATTCTGGGCTCCCATATTGGAAAAATGGCCCACCCGAGGAATACAAAACAACAGATAGCAAATCCCTACAAACCTCAAGATCAGTCCTTCGATATTGTTGGTTGGCTGCTATCTCCCTTGCTGCCCCTTTGCTCCTATCCTCGACCCATGCCCTCCACACTTGGATGAATTTCTTTCTCCACCCAATCAATGAGACCTCACTCTCTCAATATGTGTGTATCTGTTGTATCTAATCCTCTCACACAGGCTGCCTTTTATAACATTGATTTTACTTTAAGTCCAAAACCCTAGATCTTCTAAAATGATCAACGACTGAGATCTAATATCACATTCACTTTAGACCTAACGAATAAGAATTAATTTAATTACTAATGCCAAATGCCTAAGCATTTAATTAAATTAAACTCACATTAATTACAAAAGAACATTCACTTTATTAATCACTTAATAAAGTGAACCTCCTAAGGTCCTGAGAGGTAAAAATGACGACTCCCACATGTTGACACAAACCCACATGGAAGTACCTGTTTGATGCTACTAAAACATCAACAGTCCCTCTTAGCAAGGAAAATACTTCTACCACATGGAAGTAGATGGTTTCTCTCCAATCCACCCGATTAGTTTCTCCCTCTGAAATGAAAGCTATCCCTGCCATCTCTCTCACAACTTTCTTTGAAGAATTCCCTCTAATCATGCTCCTTGAAGCACCCGCTCCTGAGCATCCTACATGGTCATATTGTACCATGAATCCTTCTTGACAGACTTGGAAGGCTGGTCCTTCCCACATGAACCTGAAGGTTCACTCCCTCTTAGTTGTTCAACCTTCGGAGCTACTTGCTCCTTGTCCTCTATCACTCTATTGCTTTCCATTGCAAGCATAGGCTGACCCTTTAGCTTATACAAGTTTCTCTCTCTCTAACTCCAAGAACAATTGTTGTGTTTGAGCTAGATCCTATGGGCTTGATCAACACCTGTCCATCTTGGAATAGTATGTCAAAGCCCTTCTTCTTAATCGTTGATACTAAGAACACACTCCTCTTGAGTTCTGGCACACATAGTACATTCATCACTCTCAACATGTCTCCTGACTTCATCTAGAATGACACTATCCCATATCCCTTCACTGCATACTTGGTTCCCATAACAAGTTCCACATGCACGTCTGGGTCTGACTCTATGAATCTCTCAAACAACTCTTGTGCTCCTATCAAATGACATGTGGCCCCACTATCTATTAGCCATGCACCAACATATATGGTGCCCAAGGTAGTCTGGGAAACAAGTAATAACTCTGTTTGTTCAAACTTCTTGGCAAGATAGTCTGCTTGAGCCCTTGTCGACACAACTGCATTTGGTTGCGTCATGTTTCCGCCCTTGTTCCTCTTTGGACACTATAAAGCATAATGTCCCTTCTTATGACAATGAAAACACTTGACCTTACTTAGGTCCTTCCCTGTGCCAACTTGTAAAGACGGATCTCCACCTGTGTTCATATTAACCTTCCCCTTGCCCTTCTTTGTCTGACTGGCAAGTGCAAGGTTCTCCACATCACCATCCTCCTACGGGCTTCCCAAAGCCTCTCAACGAGTCTCCTCCTAGATGTAATCATACCACAATTTCTTGAAATATGGAAGCTTCTCTCAAGCACAAATGCCTTCGATGAATGAAGTCTAAGGTTTGGTGAAACCATTAAAGGCCACCCTCAGTAACTCCACATATTTCAATGTCTGACCAACTACCCCAGACTGATCATGAACCTGAGCAATCGTGGTGAGATAACTGGTCACTAAATCAGTCTTGGACATCTTGGTGTTTCCGAGTCAGTCCCTCAATACCATCTTCCGATTCTCATTCTTACTCTAAAATAGATTTGTCAGAGTCGAGAACATCACATTGGTTGACTTTTTCTCAGATAGGTGAGGAATAAGATGATCCCTCACCGAATCTAAGATCATCCACATTGCCTTGGCCTCGCTTTCCTCGTTCTTGGCCAGCTCTGTAGGATCTGTCGGCGCGGTCACTACGGTTTCTGCATGACTACGCAATCCATTCTCCCTTAGGAGCAACACGATTTGTGCTTTCCACGAAAGAAAGTTAGAGGCATCCTCCAACCGATCCTCATACCTCAACCCGACCGCTACCATCTCCAAGATCTTATTTGAAAAACATTGAAAAATGTGCCTAGCCCCTTAGGCACGAAAATTGAAAAAATTACCCGGATTCCTGCCCGAGACTCGCTATCTGAACTTTGCTACCCATTTCTCGGACCTACGGCCCTCTTCCTAGACCTGTTACTCGCTACTCGACCCCTGCCCAAAGCTGCTTGAGTTCTCTACTCGCTTCCCGACTACTTTCTGGGTTGCCTAAGCCCTCTTTTGGGTTTGCCCGAGGTTGCCCAGCTGTCCCTGCAGTGCCTTTTCAACTGTCTGGCTACTAGTGGTGGTGGATGAGCCCTAGCTAGTTTGGTCGATTTCTTCCCTACACACCAATGTCCTCTGCAACCCGATACACTTCTTCTCATAGTTGGCAGCTATCTCCAACACCCACACGAGCTCTTTAGCTCATGGCCACCTCTGTCGGCCTATTCCTTAGCTTCTTGGCTTGGTCTACCTTTCCTCTACCAATTTTTCTGTGTCACCCACATGAATCTTGGTTGGTTGGTGGTTGCTGCAACTCTGTAGCCACACAATTTCTCACAAGCCAATCTCTTGTTGGCAGCTCCTTCACCTTTTTCCTCGACGATTGTCCTCTACCACATGCTTGATCCACTCACAACCTATGGACTCAACTACTTTTTGCAGTCACCTGTACGTTGTATGGTGTAGATCTAGTCTACAACAACATTCTCTATGATGTATAGCTTGTACAACAACCATACGATTACAATACATTCCTTTTTTTAATTTTTTTATTTAATTTGGGTTTTAACTTTTACCCGCAACCTGCAACAATTTTGAAAATCTTTGTGCGCAAAATTCCATCAGTTCAAATTTGGTTCCCTTAGAGTCTCGATTCTGATACCATGTTAATTTATTGAACCTAGCGATGACAAATAATTTCGAATAAAAATTCTTTATTGAATATATTTACAACGAGGTTACTTAACCAAATAAATAAATGGAAGCATAAAAATGAAACCACATACATTGCACAATAGATATTTGGGTAAATAACCCCTGGAAAAACCCCAAAGGGAAAACCAATTCCGTGGGATTTATTATTATTGTTATTTTGGGCTCGTGTCTTGGGAAAATGGCCTACTTGAGGAATACAAAAAAAAAAAATAGCTAGGCCCTACAAACCTCAAGATCAATCCTTTGATCTTGTGGATGGATGCTATCTCCCTTACTCCCCTTTGCTCCTATTGTCGACCCTACCCTCCACACTCAGATGAATATCCTTCTCCACCCAATGAATGAGAGATCACTCTCTCACTCTGTGTGTATCTCATCCTTTCACATAGGCTGCCTTTTATAATCTTGAGTTTACCCTAAGTCCAAAACCCTAGATCTCTTAAAGCGATCAACGACTGAGTTCTACTCTCGCATTCACTTTAGATCTAACGAATATGACTTAATTTAATTATTAATGTTAAATACTTAGACATTTAATTAAATTAAACTCAATTAATTACAAAAGTACATTCACTTTATTAATCACTTAATAAATGGAATCTCCCAAGGTTCTGAGAGGTAAAAATGATGACTCCTATGTGTTGGCACAAACTCATATGGAAGCACTCGTCCGATGCTACTAAAACATCAACAGGTGGAATTGTTGTCGGTGAGCTTTGTTGAAAAAACAAGAAACAGAAAACCACATTATGATCAGAGATGGAACAAGCCATGAAAATAGAAGCTTTCGACGTTCTTACCATATGCCATGACAGATCCTTCGCTTGTGAAGATGAATATGAGAATGGAGAAGAACCTGGCCAACGTGGCCCTAAGAGTCTAGGTGGTTGGGGTTCTCGAGCTTGCCCACATAAATCCCTCTCATTGGCATGCTTGATTCGTTTGTAATGTCCTGTTCCCAATGATGACTCCAGGAGGAGTGAGTAAGTAGGCTATATTAGTTCTCGTAGGCTATAGTAGGAGAAAAAGGGGACACATGAATTATTTAATGTCAATTACAGGAAAAGCCTAAGTTGAAAATGACATTAAATAATTAAAAGGAGTAAAAAGGGTGTTAAGTGAGTGAATATTAAATTGGAACTTAGGAGAAAATTCACTTAAATTAATAATGTCAATGAAGAATTAGAAGGAGGATATAAAGGAGGAAAAGTCGACTTGTTGGCTCGTTATGCATATTGTGAATTGAAAATTAGAACCAGAGAGGAATCAAGGTGATTTCCTTCATTACTTTTTGGAGTTCTCGACGAAACCACAATTATTGATAGGGTTCGGTGTTAAGAGATATGCCCTAGAGTGTCGGGAGGATCACACATGTCCTTCATTGAGCTACAGATTCAAGCTACAATAGCAGAGGGATTCCACACTAGGCAGTGCACAGTTTACCAGTTGCAGTGTGTGGTTTTGAGGAGAGATTTCTAGTAGAAGAGGGTCCTTTGGCCCAACCAGTCAGGGAAGAAAGAATCCATTCCAACCCATTTGAGGAGCTAAGGCACACCACCAGAGACAATTTTCATCTGATTATTATGGGTAAAACTCCAGAATCAAACCAATCTTCCTCGAGTAGTGTGCAGTGGTTCCGAGAATCCATTCAGAGGTTTGATAGAACTGCAGCGAGCAAGAGTTCCAGATCTAAAGTAGGATAAGTGTGATCGGGACCAGGACAACCCATTTGGGACTGATCTTAGCCATATTTGACGATTATAGCCATTAGGGCGAAGTATTTAGTTTATGACATCAGTTGCAACGAATTCCCAGTTGCATGCAACGTATTTTCATGTGCATGCATTGGATCTACATTCCAGATCTCAGATCCATCATTTTGTCTTCATTACTGGTATTTTCCTAGCATTCTATTTTATATTCCAGTTCATATCTATTCATAATAAGGTCTAACTAAGGAGATTTGATTGATTTTCCACATATTGCTTGTATTATCTAACATCTACTTAATAAAATACATGGGAGTTTATTATTGTTCCAAATCTAGTGCATGCATTGTATGAAACCAATAAACACAACAAAAACGGATCCATAAACCTTTGAAACTCAATCAATAGCCCCGAGCGTATTAGATCTATAGTCAAAACCCCATATATTAACAGTTTATATCCAGATTCATGATCCAGGATATTCCAGTGGTATTAGAGCCTTCTTCCTTCCAACCTATTAAGAAGTGATTAATTCATGACCCCATGATTCCGGTAATAGGTGATTACCTAGAGGGAAGAGGTCACATTGGGGACGAGTACATTCAGTATCGTAGGGGTCATAATAGAGATAGAAGGGACATAAACAAGAGAGGCTACATTCCCTTCCATATCCATTCGAATACAGAATTAGATACAAAGGACATAGACATAGATCATATTAGTCTAGAGACATAGGTCGAATTAGAAGGTAAGATGGGTGACAAACATGATATTCCAGAGAGCAAGGGGAAAGGCCCAAAGACCCCTTATGACAGTACCCAGACTATGTTGAACGAGCTTGCTAGAGGGCATCACGATATGATGAATGCGATAACATAGATGACAATCAATACACAACTGATCCATAATAGTATGTTGTTGCTACAACTTCCAACTCTCAATACCTAGAGATAAATGAGCTCACTAAAATGTTGCAGGTTTTGATTGATGATATGGTTAGAATGAAGCAATCCTTGTAATCAGTCTTGTCTTAGCCCACCTCTCAAATCTCAATTCTCCACCATGAGAAATCTCATCCCTACTCAGGCTTCAGCCAATATTTTGTTCTACCATAGCTAGAATGTTGAGAGTGAGCCTAAATTTTAGAGTAGAAGAAGTGTAAAGGCAAAAAAATTCCTTGAAGACAAATCTAATTTTCGATGATGAAGGCGAGTTTCCTTTCACTCAAGAAAAGAAATACGATCTATGTCCTATTCCCATCCATGCCAATTGGGAAGCATATGAAAACCATGAGAAAGATGAATATTTAAAAGGAATAATTCATGTTGTTGTTGATTTTTCAAAGATTTTTGTTCACAATGAACCTTATGATGAAGACATTGTTGCACAAGATAATCTTCAATAAGGTCGAGAAAAATTAGAATTTGTATCCAATAAAATCAAGAGTGGGGGATTATAGGATGAATAGAATATGGATCATGGTATTGCAGATTTGTAGGTTCCTATCTTTTCAAAATCCACGAGTTCTTGGTGAGCAATATCTAGCCTGCTATAGAGTCTTTAAGACTATGTCAACCCGCTGCCCATCCATGTTGCCATGGAGCATGACCATCCCATTTCCACCCTCGATGTTCGTGCTTGGTTAGACGACTTCCGCCCTCCTACGCTGGGAGGGTCGTTTCCGTTTCCGTTTCCATTTCAACTGTATTATGCCTCCTTGGTTGTACATTTGACACTGCCAACTGTGAATGAAGTCAGAGCCAGAACAATGTGTTGGTGTAGGTTGACTAGGCCATTTCTTTTTTTAACAATTTCCATCCATTTTTTCATTCCATTGATCTCGTACATCCATGCCATATGCATCATAATACCGTGTTGCATGCATCCACATGCTCACACTTATGTATTTGAATTTTTTAAAGAGTGACAAATTTAAATTTGAATATTCTCGCTTAGGATATGATTTTAGTATGAAGTGGTTATTTTTACTCATTTTACTCATTATCTCTACAACTAAAACTCTAAATGATGGAAGAATGTTGAGGTGAGTTCAACATACAAATGCAAAAGGGGCCAACACAATGGTGTTGGTATGGAAGATCCATGATCTATCTTCATCCCTAGATCTTGTTCCTCCATCTCCAAATATCTTGCAACGTTCAATCTATAATACGACATTCGAAGGACTAGAGCATAGAAGTCTTCGACACATGAGAAAATCCACTAATCGGCGGGTTGGGCAATCGGATTGGTCCTACCCTCTTCATTACTCTCTTCGTCTCCTTCTTAGAATCTTTGCGCAATTACTTCATTGGGAGATGAGATGTTTGCATTCAAAATATGTGATCTCTTCTCCTGTTGTTTGTTTTCAGGTTTGCATTTGATAGTGAATACCATAAACTTTCCAAAATCGAGGAATACAACTTCATTTTCTTCTCTGCAAGGCTTTAGGATGGTATAATTTGGATTTCACTACATAATTTTATTCATTGATTTCAAAAGACTATGGAGTTTAGCGATAATTTGTAAGTCATTTTTCCAAATAGAGAAAAGCAGAGGCACAAAGCGTGAGTGAGGAGAGGAAATTCCAATGTAGATCTCTCTAAAGATGATCTACTCCTCATTCGAAGTGGAGCCACGTTACTGTTCAATTTTGTATCGTTTTATTTATTTATTATTGGTACCTTGTATAATAATTTATGTTTGAACATTGTTATGTGTTTTTTCATAGTTGAAGAAATGAATGTTGGTTTGTATGATCCAGTTTATATAATAACCTAAACTAAGTGATATTTTGGGCATGGTTCACTGAATCTCTATTAGGTTTGTATTTATCATTTTGGTACACTTGATGCATTCCATGAGATACGATTTCTTTTTAAAGCATTCAATTCGATGTAATTTCCTTTTGTTTAATAATTTTTTTCATTACCACTGTAATCTATATATATATTCCAAAGTTTTATAAGTTTTGGTTTAAAGCAAAGAATTTTCCATGGTTTTAGTTTTAAAGTGAACAATTTCACTCATCATCACACTCACAATAATGAAAGATGTATTGGTATACAACACAATTTGATTTACCTCAATGTGAGATTTATGATTTGTGATCAGAAATTTGAAGTCAATTTTAATGATCATATATGCTTTGATTAAACATTGTAATAAAAAAAAATCATTTCAATTGAATTTAAGAACATAATATATAAATTTGGTGTAAAAATGGTTGCATTGATGCAACAACAACAATTATCCTAAGAGATAACTTTGGCATGAAAGGATGAAACCCAGCTATATGCTTCGTCATTTACTATCACCAATACTATTAACCATGACAAAGTGATAAATTTGCCATGAGTTAAAAGTACTATTGAAGAGTGTGGAACTTGTTTAATTGTGAAACAAGATTAAAAGCATTTGATAAAACTTAGTAACAAGGGTAAAAGAATTTAAAGTTGGTTTTAATTGATATTTGTGAAGCAATGAAAATGGAGTTTAGTTAAGGGTACGATTTCCTTGCATTCATATATGATTTGGTAAGAATGATGGATTTATTTAATAACAAGTGCTACATGGCAGCGCAGTCCCCACCAGGTTGAATTGGGAATAAATGCACAGGGATGGGAAAAAAGTAACGGAGGCAAATGGAAACTGTAGCGGAGACGTGACAAGCAGCATGAAGCACATGTGGTATCCATTTAGGAAATTGCACGTGGCCTCTAGAGAAATTATGGCATTGAAACCATTTAGTTTTTGAAAGTATATAATCCATCTTGTTTTTATTTTTTACCAGTAGTCTGACTTGCTATGTTAGAAATTTCCGTTCCTACCTTGCATGTTTCATTTCTTCAATGTATTTATGAAATTCATTCATAATGTTTTCTGTATACTTTCAACTGGTTAGAGTTAAGTACAATTTTCATAGATCATTTGGCTTGTGTGTCTCTATATGTGCAAGGACAAATAAAGTTATATGCAAAGCAGGAGAAAAATACATGCATGAGAAAAAGATAAAACACACAAGACACATATAAAGTTACATTCAAATTAAATAAATACAATTTCTTGAAATTCAGCATAGTTGAAGAAAATTTTTTCCGAGCACATAAATATAGAAGGAGATAAAAATAGTTTTATTTGAAATATATTAAAAAATAATATTGTTTGTTACATAATCTTGGAAATTTAAAAACGTTTGTCATATAGACTGGGATTGGGGCTCCCACGGACCATAAGATAAATATGTACAAGAAATAGGACTGTGGAAAGAAGAAGTGGGTGACGGTAGAGAGCAAGACCTGAAAAGAAGAAATTGGAAGGTATCGGTCTTTGGCTAGAGATTTCTATTTAAAAAGGTGGAATAATTGGATTGATAAACAAAGTAGGATGTGATCAATATAGACTTACAATGATGGTACATATCGCCCCTTTTGCTATTTTCTTGCTGAGGCCTTTTTATTGTTTTCGTCAACGGCTACTGGAATCGTGCCAACTGCCTGTTGCCAGTTGTCCACGTCATCTTCACAATATTCAAGGATGTTGTAAAACTTTTCTAAAGACAACCCCTTAAAAATATCAACTTGTTTATCGAAGGCTTGCTTAGTTAAGGGCAAGGAGTTGATGATTAAGTTGGGGTCTTGGACCTCGTTGGTACTTCTAGCTAAGTCTATTTCTGTCAGCTTTCTGAATAATTTTCTTTCTTTGATATGGCTTGTTCACACGATTGGACAATGAGATGCAGGTTCTTCACTTTCTCTTTCCAGCATGCATTTAATTGAGTGATCCGGTTTTGGGAGGGAAGATCTTCTTGTCTTCTTCTCGTATTTGTCATGTTGTCGACATAGATGCCAATATGGATGACCGTGTCTAAATAGAAACGTTCTTCATTTTTTAAATATGTCTGCAAATGTTCATGCAAAGAATGTGCCCTCGTTCCAAGAGAAGCCATACTTTGTGATGTTTCCGAGGCCTCAATAATCAACTCCATTCTTTTCTTGATATTATTCCCCACATAGCCTCTACATGATGCGAGGAGGCTAGAGGATCCTTTTAACTTGGATGTAGGGGTGGCAGGCATGGCTATTGCTAAAGGACTGGAAAGCAATGATATAGGAATCAAATATTCCTCCAATTCATTTACTCGGTCCTTCAGTCTGGCATTCTCGACCTCAATGCCTCCAGTGGAATCATCAAGAGCATCTCTGGTTGCTCGGTGAAGTCGGGAGATTTGGGACGACCGCATGTTCCCAAGGTTAATCTCTGAACGAGATTTCCCTTTCTTATTTTTTACATCTCTCTTTTCAATAATTAAATTTTTAGACTTGCTGTAAAAAAAAACGCTCTGGAATACGAAGGATTCATCTTTGTAAAAATTTTTGGTCTCAACTATTTCCATTGGGCGACTATGCTGGATCGCATCCCCGGGCTGATCAAGGTTGCAGAATATGCTATCTAGATCAGTCTCAAGTTCCATGTTCTCACTCTCAATTTCGGGCTCTTCTGCTTGCCCTACAATTTTTTTTCTCTTCTTCTTCACAGGAAGCTTGTGAGAACTATCAATTTTAGCATGAGGAGGGTTGTTATATCCTCCTCCATTTGAAGAATTTTGGGTTGCTTTCTTACTAGGGTGGACCATTGGAGTGATGCTCTGGGATGTCGTACTATTGGGAGTGGTATCCGGGGATTGAACACTCTTCTCACCGAGGCCTTTTCCCTGTTGCCTTTACAATTCAATGGTGCTTTGCAATGTGTCTAGGTCGCCGACGTCAGAAGCATGAGTGTTGTCATCAATGTCTCTGTTTTCACTCAGGCGTCTTTGGAAAAAAGAATTGTCGAAGCCAACTACAAGTAAATGTTCTAAAAAAATTCCATTTGGGTCGAACCCTCTTAGCCTTTGAACATATCTTAGGTTCAAGTTGTTGAAATGGGCTGCGAATTCGTCAATTTTGTTGATGTTCCTCAACACAAAGTCCTCGACTTTCCAAAGCAGAGGAATGAACTGATTTTTTCTCGTCTCATGGAATAGATGCAACCAATAGTTGTATTGCCTTGCTATTTCTGTAACAAACATTATGTATGTAATGTGACATGGAAGGAAAGCATGATTTTCCTTGGAGCCAAAAATCCTTATCACACTGTAATTCTCCATTTGTTCAAGTGCCCCCTTCTTGTCCAAAAACTTGGTTGCCTGGTCATACATGTGGGGAGCATCCTTTCCTAATAATAAAACTTTGAAAACATAGACAAAGTCATTAAAACCGTCATAAAAACAATGGGAGGCCTTGTGGAGCTAAAAACGTCATAAAAACAATGGGAGTCCTTGTGGCTCCACAAGGCCTGGTACCAGAAGGTTACTGGGTCGATTTCCCAATTTACCTTCTTGGACAGAGACAATTTTGGAAACAACCAACAATGCACTATTGTCACACACCCACTACGGCATAATAGATTTTTTTTTTGCCTTTTTCTTTCTCCTTCTTTATTGAGGGACAGAGTCCTCAAATTCCTACGAGGTTCTAGCATAGGCTAGGTCTTCCGGTTGGGACCCTCACTAAACCCATCCATTGGTTCTTTCATTGAAAATCCGTCATGTACAACTCAAGCACCAAGCGCAGGCTTCACCTCCATGTGATCATCGGTTATGACCCCGGGCTAAGCCAAGAGGCGCCTTTTGCATTTTGCGACTCAACGATGCCCGAGAGTCGAGTCTTTCAACTCTTCAAACCTCGAAACCCGAAATCCTACCTTCGTTGAGATTGACGGCTGTGAATCTCTACCCTAATCCAACGGTCCTGGCCGTATCAAGACTTCGGAAACTGGGAGTTCGAAATGCAAGAGAGTCGAGTTCTTCGACTCTTCAAACCCTAAAACCCAAAATCCTTCCTTCGCTGAGATCGATAGCTGCGAATCTCTACCCTGATCCGACGGTCCTGGCCTTATCGGGACTTTGGAAACCGGGAGTTCGAAATGCAAGAGAGTCGAGTTCTTCGGCTCTTCAAACCCTGAAACGGGAAATCCTATTCACACTAAGCCGACTCAGAGTTTCACATACTGGGATTTCACAACTTGTGAAGACGAGGGTTCATACCCTTGGATTTCCTGGGTGCCGAAATGCCGAAATCAATCCACACTACACCACTTTGGGATTTCACATATCGACATTTCACGTACCAGGACTTCACAACTTGCGAAGACGAGGGGTTCATAGCCTTGGGTTTCTTGGGTGCCGAAATGTTGAAATCAATCCACACTACACCGCTTCGGGATTTCACATACAGGGATTTTACGTACTGGGATTTCGCAACTTGCGAAGACAAGAGGTTCATACCCTTGGGTTTCCCGGGAGCCGAAACTCCGAATTCCATTTACACTAAGCTCTTTTCGGGGTTTCGCATGTCGGGACTTCGCGATGTGCGAAGACGAGGGGTCTCGCAGTTGGGTTTCCCGGGAGCCGAAACTCCGAATCCCATTTACACTAAGCTCTTTTAAGGGTTTCACATGTCGGGACTTCGCGATGTGCGAAAACGAGGGGTCTTGCACCTGGGTTTTCCGAGAGCCGAAACTCCGAATCCCATTTACACTAAGCTCTTTTCTGGGTTTCGCATGTTGGGACTTCGCGATGTGCGAAGATGAGGGGTCTTGCACCTGGGTTTTCTGGGAGCTGAAACTCTGAATCCCATTTACTTCGCGACAGGGGCAAGGTAAACTCACGGATTTACTACAATGGTAGTCTTTTCAAGGGGCTCACTCCGACTCTGGAATGTGAGTGAACTTTCTCGAAAAAGGGGACCTTCGGGAGGATAAACTAGGGCATAGCACGAGTCAAGTTAGATGGGTCAATCCTCAGGGGAACATACTCGTATCCTGAACTTATACATTCTAGACATTAACCGATTTGTAGTTATATCAGTATAAGCATGCATCCATTATTTCCAGTCAAAGCACAAGGCAAACACTTCGTTACAGAAACTATTTACGAGCATATAAAAATGAGCATGCGATCGGGACATTCAATTCCAAATGCAAGACATAACACTTATTAGAAAATTTTGGACGTGATGCGAATGCTGAGAGGGGTGCTTGTTTCCACCCAATCGTAGGCTAAGTGATTCCAACTGGATTTACCACTAGCCACCCCCTAGCTAGACCACGATGCTTTGAGACTCAGTCTCCTGCTTCTAGCTCAACGGAAGTCAAGGACGAAGGTTACTCCCCTTCTCCTCTATTCATGACTCTCTGTATTTTCAGAGTTCCTCTGGTTCTCCTTCTGCGATTCCTGTCGTGCCCCCACGCCCTCATCTCCCTTCCACACTTCTTTCCTTGCCTTTTCCTATGAGGTTGCGTGTGGTGCGAATTTCCCTGTCTGTGGTCAGGTCTGAGAGCTTCTATGGATGGGAGGTTCGCCCCCATCCCCTCATTAACTCTTGAGGAGCCTCCCCACCTACCATCCTGGCGGGTAATTCATTCCGGGTTCAGAGAGTGAGCTTTGGTTTTCGAGCATGTACAAACCAACACAGTTTCGGTTCGGTGGAAGTTAACGCAGCCATTCCCAGCCCCTTCCACCACCTCTCATTAGCCATCGTGTTCTCTTTCAACACATCCCCCTCCCAACAATCATGTGACACATATTCATGATATAATTTACATTCATCGACCTTTTATACAAAGGTCGGTCAAATCAAACATTCACATCTTTGAGTTTGCCATAGTTCTTGGCCAATATAGTTATTTTTACAGACTGGGGGAAACAAGGTGTTACAATTCCCTCCCCCTTAAAGGAACATTGTCCTCGATGTTCTATCTATCAATATGACATGTATGTACAGAAGTAAACAAAATTGGATACGTCTGTTTCATGGCATCTTCCATTTCCCACATAGCCTCATCTGGGCCGAAATGTTTCCACTGCACCTTGACCTATGAAATGGTCCGGTTCCTGAGCGGGGTTTCCTTTCTGTCCAGTATGCATTGAGGTTCTGGCATGAACTCTCCCTCTGGTTCCACCTGGATCACAGACCAATCTATTACATGATTAGAATCGTGTATATATTTCTTCAATAATGAAACATGGAAAACATTATGTGATTTTACTGTGGGAGGGAGGGCTAGCCTATAGGCTATAGGTCCCACTCTATCTAGAACTTCAAATGGTCCAAAATATCGAGGTGCCAACTTGGTACAGGCTTCCATCCTCAGGGAACTCTTCCTGGGCCTAACTCTGAGATATACGTGGTCTCCTGTCTTGAATTCTCTTGGAGTTCTCTTTCGGTCAGCGTAACTTTTCTGTCTATCTTGTGCGACCTTTAGATTTTGTTTTATCTGAATTACTTGTTGTTCCATTTCTTTCAACATGTCGGGTCCAATAGTAACTCTGTTTACAAGATTACTCCAACTAACTGGAGTGTTGCACGGCCTACCATAGAGGATTTTGAAAGGACTCATCTTCAGGGATTCTTGGTAGTCGTTGTTGTAGGCGAATTCCACCAGTGGCAGGTAGTCTTCCCACTTTTTGGGTTGATGCATTACATGCATCCTTAGCATGTCTTCTAATATTTGGTTCACTCTTTCCGTCTATCCATTGATTTGAGGATGATAGGCTGTGCTAAACAGTAATTTAGTCTCCAGAACAATCATCAAAAGTTTCCAAAAGTTGGAAGTAAATTTCGTGTCTCTGTCAGACACGATCTCTTTAGGCATACCATGTAGTATGAATATCTCCTTCATGAATACGTTGGCAATGTCTATTGCCTTGTAAGTCGACTTGAAGGGGATAAAATGAGAGGACTTTCTCAATTTATCCACCACTACCATGATGGCGTCATTATGTTTGGTCGAGGTTGGTAATCCGGTGATGAAATCCATGGAGATGGTTTCCCATTTCCATTCCGGGATTGGTAGAGGTTGTAACAATCCTGTTGGGTGTTGGTGTTCTGCTTTAACCTGTTGGCACTCTATGCATTTGGCTAAGTATTCAACTATGTCTTTCTTCAATCTAGGCCAACATAATTGTTTCCTGGTGGCCGTGATCATCTTCTGGTATCCTGGGTGACCAGTATAGGGTCTTTTATGTAGTTCATCCATTATGAACCTCCATCTATCATCTGGTAGTCTTCATACTTTATCCCTGTGGGTTCTTGCTCTAGGTACGAGGTCACGGTATGGAAGAATGTGTCTGTTTCTTGTGCATTCCTAACTCTTTCCTTGACAGCCATCTCGCAGGTGCTCACTGCTGCCAGGTGAATTGTTTTCATACTTCTGCTATGGGCATCGTCCACCTTATTTTCCTTTCCATTAATATGTTTGATTTCAAAATCAAACTCGCTAAGGAGGGCCATCCACCTAGATTGTCTGGCATTGAGCTTTGGTTGGTCAAACAGATATCACAATCCACAGTGGTCTGTCATAAGTACAAATTTCCTTCCCAGGAGGTAATGCCTTCACATTTTTAAGGCGTACACTATGGCGGCCAACTCTAAATCATGGGTCACATAGTTGACTTCGTGCTCATTCAATTTTCAGGATTCATAACAGACCACACTTCCTCCTTGTATAAGGACTCCTCCGAGCCCTTCCTTTCAGGCATCTATGCACACGAGGAAGTCAGCTTCGGAATCAACGATCTTCAACACGGGTGCATGGGTCAATAGATGTTTTAGGGTTTGAAATCTCTCTTCACATTTCTGTGTCCATGTGAATTTAACCCCCTTCTTCTGGAGGGCAGTGATTGGACAACCAATCTTGGAGAATCCTTTTATAAATCTCCTATAGTATCCTGCTAAGCTCATAAAGGATCTGATATTCGAAACGTCCTTAGGGGTAGGCCATTCTATGATAGACTTGATCTTGTCAGGGTCTACTGCTACTCCTTCTTCAGATAGGACATGGCCCAAGTAATGTATTTGCTTCTGGAAAAAGTCACACTTGCTAAATTTGGCATAGAGCTGATGTTATCTTAGCACTTGAAGTACAAGCTTAAGGTGTTCCTCATGTTCCTCTCTATTCTTGGAGTAAATTAATATATCGTCAATAAAAACCAGTACAAATTTGTCTAGAAATTTGTTGAGCACATTGTTCATCAAGCACATAAAAGTGGCAGGGGCATTGGTTAATCCAAATGGTACTACCACAAACTCATAGTGACCATATCTCGTCCTGAAGGCAGCTTTGTGGATGTCTTCACCCTTGATTCGGACTTGATGGTATCCAAATCTCAAGTCAATCTTTGAGAAGATGGAAGCACCTCCCAATTGATTGAACATGTCATTGATCCTAGGTAAGGGGTACTTGTTCTTTATGGTTACCTTATTGAGTTGTCTATAATCTACACACAGTCGAAGGGTACCGTCTTTCTTTTTCACAAACAAGACTGGTGCTCCCCATGGGGACACGCTGGGCCAGATATAGCCTTTGTCCATCATTTCTCTTAATTGTAATTTAAGCTCAACTAGTTCAGGTGTGCTCATCCTATAGGGTGTCCTAGACACTGGCACTGCTCCTGGTGCAAGTTCTATCGAGAAGTCAATGTCCCTTCTCGGAGGTAGACCTGGTACCTCTTCTAAAGATACATCTCTATATTATCTTAATGTGGGGTGGTCTTCGAGGCTTGGTTTGTCACCTTTAATTGATTCCAACACCTGTATCGCATATAGTGGACATCCCTTCCTGCAAGACTTTCTCATTTGAAGGGATGATATTCGCCTCACTAAGATAGGTTTTTGGATCCCTTGAAGGGTTATCCTTCTTCCTTCTTCACTTACACATTCTAAGGTTTTATGGTAACGGTCTAGTCTGGCTTTATATGTGGCTAGCCAGTCCATACCAATCAACAAATCATACGATCCTAGGGGTAATATGTTAAGGGTTGCTTAGGTGGGGAATTCACCCATAGTGAATCGACAAGATGGTATGACTTCCATTACTTTTCTTTTGGTGTCGGTGGCTAACTGTACCAACCATGGCTTGGCATTTTTATATGGCTGTAATTTACACTTATCAACAACCTTAGGAGCTATATAACTCAAATTTGAACCAGGGTCAATTAGAAATAGACACTAGATGGTTGGTGATCATACCTTCCATCTCCACCACCAAAGCTTGGTGGTCAGCTTGTTTATTATCCACGGCTACATAAATTTGTGGCATACTCCTGGCCACGTCATTGACGGTGGTAGCTTATTGAATGCTGTAAGTTCTCCGACTGTTTTGTTGTCGGTGCGAGCAGTCCCTCAGTAGATGCTCTTCTCCATAACCCCAACATTTCAAGGGTTCTTTCTTTGGGTTATAAATCCTTCCTGGGGTAGATCCAAAAGGTTTATTTCCGCTCTGGGAGGGGAAATTCTGCTGGTGTACACTTCGGGTTAGGAAGCTCATCCTTGAGTCCTTTTTATAATTTTTAAATCATCCGATGCTTGTCCCTTATCTTTGGGGTGGACCTTCCTCGAGGTGCTCTTCCTAGTGTGGCCACTTAAAAGACAACGTTTTTGTATCTTAGGTGGACTTCGACTTTTCTTTGTCTGTCGTCGATCTGGGGGACTGGTGTCAGGTTCATGCTGCAATTGTCTTTGTATGTCGGATAAACTCTGCAGGAAGACTGCATTAATTTTCGTTTGCTTCTCTTGCTCTTTTATCATCCTCTCGTTGTCGGCCTTGCAGCTTTGTAGTTCGACCATGAGGCTCCTCACAGTCTCAGCTAGATCTGGAGGGGCCCCTACCGCCCTCCTTTCACCAGACTCTTCGTCTCTATTGTGGGAGCCATCTCCCACTTCGTGGTGAGTCACCATTCTATGCGTCTGTAGTTTCCCACGGTTGATCGTCCACTTGTGTGCAAAAGAAAAACGCTTGTTGTTAGTCAATATTTATATTCATTCATGACCAACACATCATTCATATTTTTCACATGCATACACACAATAGGAGTTTTCATTCTTAACTTTGACTTGTGATTAAGGGGGTTAAGATAGAGGGTTACTCCTTTTAAGAGTACTTCGAATGGAGTCTTTGCGCAACCCGTTCATGAGCCCAAGTAGGCCAAGTGTTGTAACCATGCTCTGATACCAATTTGTCACACACCCACTACGGCATAATATATTTTTTTTTTTGCCTTTTTCTTTCTCCTTCTTTATCGAGGGATAGAGTCCCTGGATTCCTACGAGGTTCTAGCGTAGGCTAGGTCTTTTGATCGGGACCTTCACTAAACCCATCCACTGGTTCTTTCATTGAAAATCCGTCGTGTACAACTCAAGCACCAAGCGCAGGCTTCACCTCCATGTGATCATCGATTATGACCCCGGGCTAAGCCAAGAGGTGCTTTTCGAATTTCACGACTCAACGATGCCCGAGAGTCGAGTCTTTCGACTCTTCAAACCCCGAAACCCAAAATCCTACCTTCGCTAAGATCGACAACTGCGAATCTCTACCCTGATCCGACGGTCCTAGCCGTATCGGGACTTCGGAAACCGGGAGTTCGAAATGCAAGAGAGTCGAGTTCTTCGACTCTTCAAACCCCGAAACTCGAAATCCTTCCTTCGCTGAGATCGATGGCTGCGAATATCTACCCTGATCCGACGGTCTTGGCCGTATCGGGACTTCGGAAACTGGGAGTTCGAAATGCAAGAGAGTTGAGTTCTTTGACTCTTCAAACCCCGAAACTCGAAATCCTATTCACACTAAGCCGACTCGGAGTTTCACATACCAGGAGTTTGCAACTTGCGAAGACGAGCGTTCATACCCTTGGGTTTCCCGGGTGCCGAAACGTCGAAATCAATCCACACTACATCGCTTCGGGATTTCACATACCAGGATTTCGCATACCGGGACTTCACAACTTGCGAAGACGAGGGGTTCATACCCTTGTGTTTCCCGGGTGCTGAAACGTCGAAATCAATCCACACTACACCACTTCGGGATTTCACATACCGGGATTTCGCGTATCGGGATTTCACAACTTGTGAAGAGAAGAGGTTCATACCCTTGGGTTTCCCGGGAGTCGAAATTTTGAAGCCCATTTACACTAAGCTCTTTTCAGGGTTTCTCATGTTGGTACTTCACGATGTGCGAAGACGAGGGGTCTCGCACTTGGGTTTCCCGGGAGCCAAAACTCTGAATCCCATTTACACTAAGCTCTTTTCGGGGTTTCGCATGTTGGGACTTCGCGATGTGAGAAGACGAGGGGTCTCGCACTTGGGTTTCCCGGGAGTCGAAACTCCGAATCCCATTTACACTAAGCTCTTTTCGGGGTTTCGCATGTCGGGACGTCGCGATGTGCGAAGACGAGGGGTCTCGCACCTGGGCTTTCCGGGAGCCGAAACTCTGAATCCCATTTACACTAAGCTATTTTCCAGGTTTCGCATGTCGGGACTTCGCGATGTGCGAAGATGAGGGGTCTCGCACCTGGGTTTTTTGGGAGCCGAAACTCTGAATCCCATTTACTTCGCGACATGGGCAAGGTAAACTCGCAGATTTACTACAATGGTAGTCTTTTCAAGGGGCTCACTCTGACTCTAGAATGTGAGGGAACTTTCTCGAAAAAGGGTGCCTTCGGGAGGATAAACCAGGGCATAGCACGAGTCAAGTTAGATGGGTCAATCCTCAGGGGAACATACTCGTATCCTGAACTTATACATTCTATACATTAACCGATTTGTAGTTATATCAGTATAAGCATGCATCCATTATTTCTAGTCAAAGCACAAGGCAAACACTTCGTTACAGAAACTATTTACGAGCGTATAAAAATGAGCATGCGATCGTGACATTCAATTCCAAATGCAAGACATAACACTTATCAGAAAATTCCGGACATGATGCGAATGCTGAGAGGGGTGCTTGTTTCCACCCAACCGTAGGCTTAGTGATTCCAACCGGGTTTACCACTAGCCACCCCCGAGCTAGACCACGATGCTTTGAGACTCAGTCTCCCGCTTCCAGCTCAACGGAAGTCAAGGACGAAGGTTACTCCCCTTCTCCTCTGTTCATGACTCTCTGTATTTTCGAAGTTCCTCCAGTTCTCCTTCCACAATTCCTATCGCGCCCCCGCGCCCTCCTCTCCCTTCCACACTTCTTTCCTTGCCTTTTCCTATGAGGTTGCATGTGGCGTGAATTTCCCTGTCCGTGGTCAGGTCTGAGAGCTTCTATGGATGGACGGTTCGCCCCCATCACCTCATTTTCTCTTGAGGAGCCTCCCCACCTACCATCCTAGCGGGTAACTCATTCTGGGTTCAGAGAGTGAGCTTTGGTTTCCGAGCACGTACAAACCAACACGGTTTCAGTTCTGTGGAAGTTAACGCAGCCATTCACGACCCCTTCCACCACCTCTCATCAGCCATCGTGGTCTCTTTCAGCACATCCCCTTCCCAACAATCATGCGACACATATTCATGATATAATTTACATTCATCGACCTTTTATACAAAGGTCGGTCAAATCAAACATTCACATCTTTGAGTTTGCCATAGTTCTTGACCAATATAGTTATTTTTACAGACTGGGGGAAACAGGTGTTACAGCTATCGCGAAAACCAAGTAGGATGACATAGAAAATTTCTTCTCCTTTTTGAAGCTTGACAATTGGGAACATATTTCAATGGAAATTAACTTCCCCCGATAAAAAATGGTTTGTTCCTTGACTTTGAAATACAAAATATAAAGAACCATGCGGGAAATACTTGTTGTGGATTCCTATCCCATTATTCTTGTAAATAACCAAGCAATTTTAACGGATTTCTAAATGAACTAACCTGCAAGCTTGTGATATCTTTAGGAACTGGTGTTGGGTCTTCAAGGATCTCGGGCAAGAAGTCCAACCCATTATTATGCTTTTTTAGGAAATGCTTGGGGTCTTCTCCTCTAAACGTCAATGTGGGCTCCGACAATCTTAACATCTTGCAAAAGACTTGAGGTGACAAATAAACAAGAGAGTGGTCCCGCAGTGGAATAATTCTTTGGACTGAAATATATTTATCGGCGCACCAAGAGACTAGCTTCTTACAGTGAAAAAATTCGAAGACACAACTTGCACGAGCAATTCCAAAGGCCCAAATTATTTCGTTATGGGCGAAAGGGGATGAGTAGTAAGAATATGCCCTGGACCACTGGAAGTTCTAGTCCTCATGCCCGAAGATGTTCACCGTATCTCCACATAACTATTGTCGAGTTGGTGGCATAAGTTTATGAGAACGTTTTTTTGCTCCAGATGATGATTGAAATGAACAGTTGGAGGGGATAATATAACCCTCCACAAATGTTGGTTCAATGCGTGTGAATGGGAAATATCCTCGAGCCTTTCGCTCATTAATGACAATCTCTATGGGTGCTGCATGATGAGTTGTTAGCAGTAAAGCTTAGTTATTGCATTGGAGGTACGAGTATGCCGAAGAGAAATTAAGGATTGGAGGTTTCATGAACGCGCCAACCCAAGGACGCGTGAATGACATTCCATGATGTTTGAAATTAACACACGGAAGGGATACTATAACCCTCCGCAAATCTTGATTTAATGCGTATTAATGGGAGATCCCCTCGAGCCTTTTGCTCATTAATGACAGTTTTTATGGTTCCTGCATGATGAGTTGTTAGCATTAAAGCTTACTAATTGCATATTTAGAAATAAGACCTTATATATATAGATATATATAATAATGTTTTTATAAACTATTTTTTTAATTATAAATAGGACTCTTCTCTCTCTCTATATATATATAAGTCTGAAAAGTGGTCAGACGGGCTTGAAAGTAGGGTTGTAAGGGATACTGAGGAGAGGTGAGCGCCCGACGGTCAAATTATATGTCTTTATAATATATATATATATATAATGTTTTTATAAACATTTTTTTATTATAAACAAGTGCGAAGGTGATGGGGGCGGGGAAGAGCAAGTAAGGAATGACCAAGTATGAAAAGCGGTCGGACGGGCTTCAAAATAGGGTTACAGGGGATACTTAGGAGAGGTGAGGGCCCGACGGTGAAATTGTATGTCTAAGAAATTTTGACTGCAAAACGCGTAAAATAGAAGAGGGCATGATGGGGCAATCCAACGGCCGGTTTGTATATTTGCAGAATTCTGGGTGTTGTTTGCAGGTCACAGAACAATGGAAGGGAAATCTTGAGCCCGCCTGTCCGGGAACCCACAATCGAAAAAGTGGCTAAGTATGGAATAGGGAAACGGTCGGTCGGACTCGTTTTCGCTAATATATTGAAATTTGTAATAGATATCCCATTATCTGGTAGAATATTTTCTGCATGTTTCCAGACAAGTTGTGTAGGGACAGTTAGTATGACTGTCTCCTCGAGGATTCTACTTATTAATGACAATTTTCACGGTATAATAATGTTTTTTATAAACAATTTATTTGATTGTAA
>ML829450.1:13475-33502 GCA_009831015.1 Picea engelmannii | reverse complement strand
TATATATATATATATATATATATATATATAAGTATGAAAGGTGGTCGGACGGGGTTCAAAGTAGGGTTACAAGGGATACTCAGGAGAGGTGAGAGCCCGACGTTCAAATTGTGTGTCTTACAATATATATATATATATATGTGTGTGTGTGTGTGTGTGTGTGTTTATAAACAATTTTTTATTATAAACAAGGGTGAAGGTGGCGGGGACGAGGAAGTGCAAGTAAGGAATGACCAAGTGTGAAAAGCTGTTAGGCAGGCTTCAAAATAGGGTTACAAGGGATACTCGGGAGAGGTGAGGGCCCGACGGTCAAATTGTATGTCTCAGAAACTTTGAGTGCAAAACGCGTAAAACGGAAGAGGGCATGATGAGGCAGTCCAACGACCAGTTTGTATATCACGGAATTCCAGGTGTTGTTTGCAGGTCGCAGAACAATGGAAGTCCAATCTTGAGCCTGCTTGTCCGGGAACCTGCAATTGAAAAAGTGACTAAGTATGGAATAGGGAAATGGGTGGTCGGACTTGTTTTCGCACAAGTTGTGTAGGGATACTCAATGTGACTGTCTCCTCGAGGCTTTTACTCATTAATCACAATCTTTATGATATAATAATGTTTTTATAAACAATTTTTTTTATTACAAATAAGACTCTTATATATATATATATATATATATATATATATAAGTATGAAAAGCTGTGAGATGGGCTTCAAAGTAGGGTTACAAGGGATACTCAGGAGAGGTGAGTACTCAACGGTTAAATTGTATGTCTTTATACACACACACACACACACACACATATATAATGTTTTATAAACAATTTTTTATTATAAACAAGTGTGAAGGTGGCGGGGACGGGGAAGAGCAAGTAAGGAATGACCAAGCATGAAAAGCGGTTGGACGGGCTTCAAAATAGGGTTGGAAGGGATACTCGGGAGATGTTAGGGCCCGACGCGTTTTATGAGTGCAAAACGCATAAAACGGAAGAGGGCATGATGGGGCAGTCCAGTGGTAAATTTGTATATCGCGGAATTCTGGGTGTTGTTTCTGGACAAGTTGTGTAGGGATAGTCAATGTGAATGTCTCCTCGAGGATTTTAGTCATCAATGACAATCTTTACAGTTGCTGCATGGTGAGATGTTAGCATTATACCTCGGTTATTGCATACTTGGAAATAAGTGCGAAGGTGGCGGGCACAGGAAACAACGATTAGGAATTGGATATTTCGTGAACCCGCCAACCCGACGATCCACGAAAGAGATTCCAAGAAATGGCCAAGTATGGAAAGTAGACATACGGGCTTCAAAATGGGGTGACAATAGTTCCCCAGGAGACGTGAGGACCCGACGGTCAAATTGTAGGTCTCAGAACTTTTGAGTGCAAACTGTGTAAAACATAAGAGGGTATGATGTGGGAGTCTAACAGTAAATTTGTATATCGCGGAAGTCCGGGTGCTGTTTGCAGGTCATGGAACAATGGAAGTGCAATCTAGAGCCCGCCTGCCCGGGAACCCACAATCGAAAAAGTGGCTAGGTATGGAATGGGGAAGCGGTCTGTCGGAGTCGCGATATAAAAGCAAGAGTGCAAATGTGAACCCGTGAGTCTGCCAACCCGCGCATTTAGACATTTTTGGAAAAATGACTAAGTAACTGGAAAGAGAAAGTAGGGGGGAAAAAGAAATGAGAATTTGGTTAAGTATAGAAGAGGGAAAAGAACGGATACTATATTCAAATCTGTAATAGATATCCCATTTCCCGACAATATATTTTTTGCATGTTTCTGAACAAGTTGTATACTTATTGCATATACTTGGAAAGAGGTGTGAAGGTGGCGGGCATAGGAAACAACGACTAGGAATTGGAAATTTCCTGAACCCGCCACTCGACGATCTGAGAAAAAGAGATTCCAAGAAATGGCCAAGTGTGGAAAGCGGTTAACGAGCTTAAAAATAGGGTGACAAGGGTTTCCGAGGAGACGTGGGGCCCCTGATGGTCAAATTGTATGTCTCAAAAAATTTGAGTGCAAAATGTGTAATATGGAAGAGGGGATGATGTGGGAGTCCAGAAGTCAATTTGTATATCGCAGAAGGCTGGGTGTTGTTTGCAGGTCACGAAACAATGGAAGTGCAATTTAGATACAGCCTGCGTGGGAACCCGCAATCGAAAAAGTGGCTAGGTATGGAAAGGGGAAGCGCTCGGTCAAAATCGTGATATAAAAGCATGGATGCAAATGTGAACTCGTGAGTCCGAAAACCCACACATCAAGACATTTTCGGAAAAAAACGACTAAGTAACCAGAAAGAGAAAGTACAGGGGAAAAAGAAAGGGGAATTTGGTTAAGTATAGAAGAGGGAAAAAAAGGGGATAAAAGAGAGTGGGAAAACAAAAAAGCGGAGGGCAATTTTCGTAAGCGGGAATTGGTCTCAAACAAGCCCCATTGTTGCAAAACCATCATTTTCTAGTCCAATATTTTATCCACCTACTCATTTTCTATTGTGCTTGTACCATTAAAAAGGGTGTGAGCAAATGCTTTGTTGAAGATTTGTTTTTATTGCAACTTGTGGGAGTAATTGTGTTCTTGATACATTCTTCAATGACTTTGACATATTATCTTAAGTATTAAACTTCTTACATGATGGGTTGTCAACATTAAATATTAATAATTGCATATCTAGAAACAACAATGATGAACTTGAATTTTAATATTGTGGTTGATTTCATAGTCCCATTTGACTTCGGCCACCATATATCATTTTTTTTTATTCGCGAAGAAGAAATTTGGTAATTTCATTAATAAAGTAAAAGTGCTAAAATAGAGGCTAGGGGATGGACAACTAATACAACGTTTCCTTTTGGAGTAAAGGAATCAAGGAAGCAAAAGGGAAATAAGAAATTGTTTGCTCAACAAGGTTGAGATGAAAACGAAACTTTTAGGGTAGGGCCCCAACTGCCGCATCGTGAATTAATGTTGCTATGTTCTATCTGCATTACGAATAGAATTGAATGTTGGTTTGAAACTGTCTGAAATTATTTTATGTTTCCATAGAAGCTTGATGGGATCGACACAATGCATTGTCATATAATTGTTCAATGCTCCATATTAGATCAAATTACTTGAGCCAATACAATATTCAAGAATTCTGAGACTATCGAACCATGCAAATGAGAAGAGGTGTTAAATCCAACAAAGAAGCAACAACCAAGATTCCAAGGCAATTTTTTTAATAGTAAATCCATAAAAAAAGAAATATTGGGCAGTGTATATTTATCCATAGACATTGGACTGAGTTATTTGCACTGAAGTATTGAAAATATTTGTCATAAATACAGGTACATGAGCTACAAAAAAAGAAAAAAGAAACATGCATAAAATTCTGTGTTGTTCCTGTAGTGGGACAACATTTATGAGCCATCGAGATGCTCTTCAACATGCATACAAAACTCGTTACCATGCTTTTTTAGGAAGTCCTTGCAGTCTTCTCCTCAGAAGGTCAATGTTGGCTGCCACAATCTCAATATCTTGCGGAAGACCCGAGGCAACAAAGAAACATGAGAGTGGTTCCGCAGTGGAATAATTCTTTGGCTTGAATCATATCAACAACACTCCTGCTCCTGACGTTGGCGACTTGGAGACATTCTAAGGCGCCACTGAATTGTGCAAATAACAGGAAAAAGGCCCCAATGATAAGAGTTTTCAATCCATGACCACCACTACCAAGAGCACGACATCTTGCAATATCGCTCCAATCACCCACCCCAGTAAGAAAGCAACCCAGAATTCTTCAAATGCAAGAGGACATAAGAACCCATCCTCGCGGTAAAATTGATAGTTCTCACAAGATTCCCGTGAGGAAGAAGAGAAAAAATGTTGTAGGGCAAGCGAAAGAGCCCGAAATTGAAAGTGAGGACACACCAAGAGACCATGTCCTTACAATTGAAGACTTCAAGGACACAATCTGCACGAGCAATTCGAGAGGTCCAAATTAATTCATTCTGGGCGGAAGGGGACCAAGAGACCCCCTCCTTACAAGGGAAAGACCTCAGGGACACAGGTTGCACGAGCAATTCCAGAGGCCCAATTAATCCGTTCTGGGCACAAGGAAATGAGTAGTAGGAATATGCCTTGCACCAGTGGGAGTTATGGTCCTCATCCCCTAAGATGTTAATTGTATATCCATAGAACAAGAGAGTGGTACCACAATTGAATAATTATTTGGCTTGAAATATATCACTGGGCGCATCAAGAGACCATTTCCTTACATTGAAATACTTCCGCCCAGAACAGACTAATTTGGGCCTTTGGAATTCCTACTCTAGAGTTGCAAAGCGGCTATTACGTTCAACGCCGATTTATTTTTTGAAACCCCTTCCTTTGGTCTTGTCAGGGCCGCCATCGCCGAGCCTGGAAGTGCCCCCCGTTATGGTTTATTCCAATTTGGGTGCAGGAGTGGGAGAAACATCTACATTTCCATCAATCATCACCGTATAATCGTCCATCATATCATCTTCTTTCGGTTCGAAATTGACCGCATCAACCTCTGCGCCAGCCATCAACGCAGGTGGGCGGGCTGTCTGAGCAGGGGGGGTTGTTTTGGAATTCTTTGGCTTGAAATATATCTCTCGATGCACCAAGGGACCATCTTCTTTTTTGCTTTTGGGCAGAGGGAGATGAGTAGTAAGAATATTCCCTGGAGCACTGGAACTTCTGGTCATGATGCCCGAAGGTGTTTACTGTATCTGGACAGAACTGCTGTCGAACTACTGCCATAAGTTAACGAGAATGTTTGTTTGCTCCAGATGTTGTTTGAAATGAACATTCGGAAGGGATAATATAATCGTTCACAAATCTTGGTTTAATGTGTATCAATGGGAGATCTCCTCGAGCCTTTTGCTGATTAATGACAATCTCTACAGTTCGTGCATAATGAGTTCTTACCATTAAAGCTTACTAATTGCATATTTAGAAAAAAGTGCGAAGGTGGCGGTGATGATGAAGAGATATTAAGGATTAGATATTTCGTGAAGCCTCCAACCAGACGACACACGAAATAGATTGCATGATGCTTTAAATGAACACTTGGAAATGATAACACAACCCTTCACAAATATTGGTTTAATTTGTATTAATGACAGATCTCCTCCAGCCTTTCAAACATTAATGACAATCTTAACGGTTCCTGCATGATGAGCTATTAGCATTAAAGCTTAATAATTGCATATCTAGAAAGAAGTGTGAAGGTGGCGAGGATGGCGAATAACGAATAAGCATTGGACATTTCGTCAACCTGTCAACCCACGAAAGAGATTCTAAGAAATGGCCAAGTATGGAAAGCGGTCGGTCGGGCTTCAAAATAGGGTCACAAGTTATACTCAAGAGACGTGAGGGGACGATGGTCAAATTATATGTCTCCAAACTTTTGACTGCAAAATGTGTAACACGGAACAGGGCACAATGATGGATTTTGGTGGTCAATTTGTATATCACGGAATTTTGGGTGTTATTTGTAGGTTGCGGAACAATGGAAGCGCAATGTTGAGCAAGCATGGCCGAGAACTGGCGATGGAAATAGTGGCCAAGTATGCAATGGGGAAGTGGTTGGTCAAACTCGTGATATAAAATCATGAGACATACTTAGAACAAGGTATATTGACGAGCTTGAAAACATGGCCACAAGTTATACTCAGGAGATGTGAGGGCCCGATGGTCAAATTGTATGTATCCCAACTTTTGATTGCAAAATGTGTAACACGGAACAAGGGACAATCACATACTTCGACTGCCAATTTTTATATTGCGGAACTTCGGGTGTTGTATATAAAAGCATGAGACATTTGGAAATTTGACTAAGTAACCAGAAAGGGAAAGTGAAGGAGAAAAAGAAAGGGGAATTTGGTTGGCAATTTGTAGATTAGGGAGCTCCGGGTGCTATTTGCAGGTGGTGAAACAATGGAAACATAATGTTGAGCCTGCCTACCTGGGAACCCGCGATCCAAAAAGTTGTTGAATATGGAACAAGGAAGCGGTCGACTGGACTCATGATATAAAAGAATCAATGGAAATATGAACACGTGAATCCGCCAACCCGCACACCTAAACATTTTCTGAAAAACGACTAAGTAACCAGAAAGGGAAAGCAGAGGGAAAAAATAAAGGGGATGGCAATTTTCGAAAGTGGGAATTGGTGTTAAGAAATCCCCATTGATGGTCTTAACAATAACTATGAAGTGCATTAAACAGGTGAACAAGCTCTTCAGTCAAGGAATAGTATAAGGGAGTCATGCTTATAGTTTCAAGGATGTGTTTTCATAAGAGAAGCATTGAAAAGCCACAGGAAAATCAATTTTGGGATGTTTAAGTAAAATTATTGTACTGTCAACTTCACCGTAAGTATAACAACGATGAATTTGAATTTTAAGACGAATTTGAATTTGAATTTTCTGTGGTTGATATGATAGTTCCATTGGACTTCACATAACATATATCCTTTTATTTCAAAATATTTCTGAAGATGAATTTTGGTAAGCTCATTGATCAAGTAAAAGTGCTAAAACAAGCCACATACTACATTTGCGCCAGAGATCTTATATTAAAAGGAAAAGCAGGTCCTGTATATTCTTTAAGATCATAGAAAAACTGCCAAGATCCTGATTGTATCATTAATTTTCCAAACTGAAGCACACAACCAAGAGCTAAGTAAACACCAAATGTATTGAAAGTCGAGGCATAAGGCAACGCATGAACACAAAAGGTGCAGAGGGAGATCCCACAAGGGTCTATAGAGTAGTACGCATCAACCTATGCATCAAACAATTTGATATAAAAACAACACATGTGGCATTGGTTTTCTCCTACATGTGGTATATGTTCCCATGAGAAAATAATCGGGCCCATGAGAACCCTGAACTACAACAGGAAAGCACATGAACAAAAGTCTTCCAAACACAAGACAACACAAAACCAACATAGATTCGACATTGTATCCTAACTATAACCAAACCCCCAAATGGGTACCAAGAAATTTGTCGATTACTATTTTACCATGAAGCAAGAACACCATGGACATTTTCTTCTGATAGTGCTATGTTCTATCATTACCAGTTTCAACAATGCTAAATTTCCAATATTATTGGAAATGCTTGATGGTTTTGTTCAGAGGAACAAGCCATTTGGACGGTTCAAAGGATGGGCCTGATTTATTCACAGTTGGATACTTTATATGGGGTTTGTCCTCATGTGTCCCATTTCTGGACTGAACAATCTTATGCGCTTCTTGTTCAATTGTCCATGGCACTGAAAAATATTAAAAGGCAAAGCGGGTCCTATGTATTCTTTAAGATCATATAAAAATCGCTAAGATCCTTAATGTATCATTAATTTTCTAGAACGAAGCATACAACCAAGAGCCAAGTAAACACCAAATGTATTGAAATTTGAGGCACAAGGAAACACATGAACACAGAAGGCACCAAGGGAGATCCCATAAGGGTCCATAGAGCAGTATGCATCGACCTATGCATCAAACAATTTGATATAAAAAAAAACACACACACATGGCATTGGTTTTCTCATACATGTGGCATATGTTCCCATGAGAACCATGAACTATAGTAGGAAAGCACATGAACAAAAGTCTGCCAAACACAAGACAACACAAAACCAGCGGAGATTCGACATTGTATCCTAGCTATAACCAAATCCCCAAATGGGCACCGAGAAACTTGTCGATTACTATTTTACCATGAAGCAAGATCACTATGGACATTTTCTTCTGATAGTGCTATGTTCTATCACTACTAGTTTCAACAATGCCAAATTTCCAATATTATTGGAAATTCCTGATGGTTCTGTTTAGAGGAACAAGCCATTTGGATGGATCAAAGGATGGGCCTGATTTATTCAGAGTTGGATACTTTGTATGGGGTTTGTCCTCATGCTTCCCATTTCTGGATTGAACAATCTTGTGTGCTTTCTGTTCAATTTTCCATGGCACTGCAAAATTCTATTCATATCCTCATTGGGTGGTATGGATAGATACACATGAGATTGTTTCGTTTCCTGCCAATGCTTGATATGATTTTTTTATTTTTTTTTCCAGCCGATATGCAGTATTGCATTGTCCTCATTTAAAGTAAATTTTCTATGGACCCAAAAGTCGCGCAACATGTAGACACTGTTTGCCTTTTTCTGTAGGTATACTTCATATGCTAATTCTGCTAACCCAGGAAGCACATCTTGTAATAGAGGTTGTCTAATTGAACAATGTACGATTATGTTGCCGACGGTTTGGATGGCAACGTTGAGGCAATGTCTATATATGTAAGGGAATTTTTTTGTTGCATCGTAGACAATCAATTGTACCATCATTTATGAAAGTAGAGGCAGAAGCAGGAGAGTTGCATTTGGCACATACAGGCTCGAAGGGGGTCGAGTACGCATTAGCTGCAACCAAAACACCCTTAACCTGGGCACGTGAGCATAGTAGTTAATATATTGAACAATATAATATACAGTTGCACAACAAAAAAAAAGCTGCAGAAAATTGGTGAAGGAAATTTGTATGAGCAAAGTGAGGATGAAATTGTAGATGTATACGCACAACAATTGTCAAGCTAGTTAGTTTCTTGAGACACTGTACTATGTCTGTTCACAATTCTATTACAAATGTTATTTGGTTTGTGCGAAAGACCCTTTCTTTAACATCTCTTTTCTTTGTTATATTTTTGAAGAGCACAAATGGAAATTTCCCTTTATGCAATTGTTGTTCCATTGAGGAAAACAAATTTGAATAGGTGTCGAACAATTGCAGCTGCAACATGGAACAATGCAATAGTTGTGTAACATAACCAAGATACATGGACATGTGAAAGTAAAGGACAAAACTAGATATGGAGAACAATACCATTGCCTTGTCATTGTCTGACTCTCCATCTTTTATATGGAGAATGTGTTGCGAGCCAAGTTTTCTCGCGAGTGTGACAACTGCATCAATGGTTCCGATTGGGTAAGTGTCGTTGCTTTGTGCAATTTGGCTGATTGTTGTGTCCAGTACGAAACGATATTCTGAAAAAATCGTGGGATTTTTTTCCACAATACTTGTTTCATTGAGCGATATAATCCAATCACAATCACCACGGTCATATATTGTTTTGGGCAATATATTAAAATTTGTAATGGATATCCCATTACTCGGCAATATATTTTATGAATGTTTATGGACAATTTGTGTAGGGATAGTCAGTGTGACTGCCATTAGGGCTTTGTTGTCTGTCATGTCAGCACACATAATGGATCTAGTTTTGTTTGTCTTGTACGACTAGGTGCTATAGATGACCATTATGTCCTCGAAGAACACTTGTCCAGTTCAACGACTGTTCAAGCCCTCTATTGATAATATTTTGGGTGTTATAAGTTTAGAATTGGTGACATTTTTTGAACAGAAAAAGTAATGTGAATGGTAGTCTGCATTATTTTTTTGTTTTCTTTTTTTCCTGGCATAAATGTACAAGTAGACGCACAACTTGGATGAAGTATGGAGGCCAAAGTTTTGCAACCATACCTCTTAGTCTACAGAACTTGCTCTATGTTCGACGTCTCAGTTGCGCTCATCGATACTTCTTGTGAATTGCAAAGTATGTGTTGCATATGACATCAACATATTTATCATGGCATAGATGAATACATAGCTCAAGATATTTTTTTGGTAAACATATCAGGAACACAATGTATGAATCTTTACCTTTGGCCTTGTCGTTCTATTGATGTTTGCGATGATTGATTGCTCATGCCCATGTCATTAGTCCAACTTTTTCTGATGCAAGCATGTGTAGATGAACATCATAAGGACTAAATAAGAATATGCATTGTATATTGTCCATAATTGTTTTGAATGTGACATACAGGATCGAAGGAGATGGAATACGAAATAGGGTGTCAAGGGATACTTAGGAAACATGAGGACCCAACGGTCAAATTATATGCCTCGTATTTTTTGACTGAATAAATGTGTAACAGGGAATAGGGCATGATGGGGGAGTACGGCGGTCAATCTGTATATCGCAGAACTCCCGAATCTAGAGGCAGAATCTTGAGCTCGCCAGCCCGGGAACCCGCAATCGAAAAAGTGGCTAAGAATGGAATGAGGAAGCCGTCGATCGGAGTCATGATATATAAGCATGAGTATAAATGTGAACCCGTGAGTCCACAAACTTGTGCACCTGGACATTTTCGAAAAGACGACTAAGCAAAGCAACCAGAAAGTGAAAGTAGAGGAGAAAAACAAAGGGAATTCAATCAAGTATAGAAGAGGGGAAAAAAAAGGCATAATAGAAAGTGGGAAAATAGAAATGGGGAGGGTAATGTTTGGAAGCGATAAGTCTCAACAAAGGCTCATTGTTGCCAAACCATGTTTTCTAGTCCAATATTATATGCAGCTACTCGTTTTGTGTGTTTGATTTACTATCACAATTGGTATGCCTTTTCGAAGATTGTACTTCAACCCCCTCTATTGTGGCATACAAGAATTCATCTTCTTGTCCAACTAATCCATTTCTTTCAATGTAGCAACGCAGAAAATACAGTGGAAATGAAGGTAAGTTAGTATGTAGAAAGAGATGTAAAAAAGGAAATACAGTTTTATTTATTTCAATGTAGTAGTACAAAGAATACAATTCACATGAAGATAAGTTACTATGTAGGAAGATACGTAGTATCTACATACAATAAATTAGGTGCAAAGCAATAGAACAAGTAAAACAAATATACAAACAATAAATGAAATACTAAACAATGGAATATGAAATAAGAGTAGAAGCATGCACCTTTGTATCTCCTCTTCTACATTTGCGGCAAAGAGTCCATCGTCTTCTCCAGTTATTCTGTTTGTTTAAATGTAGCAATGTAGAAAAATACAATGGACATGAAGGCAAGTTGGTATGCAGGAAGACATGCAACAAAATAAACATAGTTCGATTTATTTCAATGTAGTAGTACATAGAATACAATTGGCATGAAGATAAGTTATTATGTAGGAAGATACACAATATCTACATACAATAAATTAGGTGCAAAGCAGTAGAACACATATACATACAATAAATGAAATACAAAACAATGGAATATGAAATAAGAGTACAAACATGCACCTTTGTATCTCCTCTTCTACATTGGCGGTAAAGAGTCTTTCGTCTTCTCCAATTATTCTGTTTGTTTCAATGTGGGAACACACAAAATACAATGAACATGAATGGAAGGTGGCATGTAGGGGAGAACAAGTAATATGTACATACAATAAATGAGCTTCAAAGGAATAGAATAAAAGAGAGTTAGAAATATGAACCTTTGCTTTTCTTGATCCAGGGTTGTAATTACATAGAATTTTTTCTGTCCAAAATATATTACAAGCCATAAAATATTAAGAAATCACATGGTCATAGCAGAATGATTTGGTTTTGTGCAACGAAGTATCCAGATATGCTTTGAGACATGGAAATATAATTTTGCAATATCTTTGATGTATATTTCATATTTCAAGTATAAGACAAATTGTATCGTGGTCAGACCAGTTTGTGTATAAGATAAAGAGGCTGTATTGTGATATGGGCACATTTCACCATATATGGTTAATAAGTGCGTTTTGCACATGTTTTATCTTAACCAAATGAAAGCGAACATTGTAATTGCACATGTAGTTGTCCAATTAATTGTTATTCCACTATTTTGTAGCATGCCAACACTGAAGTATCCTAGAATGATAATGGTTTCGTTTAGATGTAAATGGTGTGATGCATTTGAGAACACATTCATTATGTTAGCAATGTTGCACGCGAAGCAACATAGAAATTGAATTTTGCAATTTGCAATCCACAGAACAACACTCTTGCCATCACCATTTCAGTATCTTTTTCTTCTACAAGAACATTTTGCAAAGGCATGTAGGTATGGTTCAGAGTTAGGAGAAAAACTTGGAGCAAAATTTAAGAGTAGGATGGAAAGATATGACAATTTTGTGCAATTTTGTTGCATCCTAGGCATAGTTGTATCATACCTAGCCTTCTACACCTACATGCATTTTTCTTCTACAAGAACATCCTGTAAAGGCAACAAACTTGACATCGTGTTTTCATTCGAAAGACACGGGTTTGATTCCCATACAGGATAGGCATGTATGGGATAGGTGCTAGATTTTGAATTCGTCACACATGACAAAGGACCAAAATTTGCAATAATATAAAAAATGGCAGCCAGAGTTGTGCACACGACACTGGCATGGGCATGGTGTAGAATCCCAGGAAAAAATCAGAGGAAAATTGAAGAGGAGGAGAAAAATATATGCCAACCTCTATGCAAAGCCTGCAGGACAAGAACAATGAATAAATACTTAAACATTCTTACTTGCAAAATGCAAACAACGAATAGTAAACAATGAACACAAATGAAAAGTATACTATTGAAACTTACTCGTTAATGATGAAGGACATAACCACATGTCCACTTGCAGGCGCAGGACTTGAACACCGCAAAGTGCAAAAAACAGCTCCAACTACTGGCGCAGGACCCCAACCTTGCAAAGCCGAAGCAAACAAAAGCAAACAACAAACAACAAACCAACGAGGAAGCACAAACATGCCCAACTGCAGCTGCGGAACCTCAAACTCACAAACTTGGGCCAAACAAAAACAAGCAACAACCGACGAACCAACGAACCAACAAACAAGCAACATCCATTGAACCAGTAAACAACATATGTATCTTCAATGATTGCCAAATTGCATCCCAAGCACAAAAGAAATCCAAAACATATGACGACCATGTGAGTAGAAATAATTAAGCATTCTTACTTGAAAACTAAAAATAGTAAACAACAAAGAACGAATACAAATGAAATTATGGCATTGAAACTTACTCGAAAACGATGAACGACATAAGTGCAGGTCGAATTGTGGGTGCAAAACTTGAACCTCGCAAAGTAAAAAAAACGTCTCCAACTGTGGATGCAGGACCCCAACCCTGCAAAGTTGAAGAAAACAATATCAAGCAACAAGCACCAACAGTTCCAACCGCAGGTGTAGGTCCTCAACCTTGCAAAGTTGAACCAAACAACAACAAGCAACAACCGATGAACCATTGAACCAACGAACAAGAAGCAACCACCAAACCATTAAACAATATATGTATCTTCAATGATGACTAAATTACATTCCAAGCATAAAAGAAGTACGAAATATACGATGGCTATGAAACTGGCGGTGAACAACAATATTATCCAAATTCACTGCAACATTTTATGGAAAAATTCGAGGAAAAATGTACTGTGAGAAGCCTATTTAGGTAAACATTTAAGGTTGTCAGGGCTGTTTAAGGGCCTCACACTATGCAAACATTTAAGCTGTTAGACCTGTTTAAGGGCCTCGCGCTATGTAAACAATTAAGTTGTCAGGCCTATTCAAGTACCTCAAAAATAGTGTCAATGCTCTAAACCTTCAGTATGGAAACATTTCAATACAAATAGAAATAATAAAAACATTAAAAAACGACGTCGATGCTCAGAACTTTCGGTATGTAAACATTTCAATAAAAAATTAATAAAAATTAAAAAGAGCGTCCAAGCTCAAAAGTTCGGATATCTAAAAATTTACAACATTGGGAACAACGAAGCTGGCAATAAGACCTCCAATCTATTCTCCAATGAGACGATAACATATAAGGTTTTTTTTATTATATAAAGAATAACGTTTTTACTTCTATAGTTCGAACAATACAGATGATGCAAAACTTTATAGTCAAAGGACATATTAATATGAAGTCAATGAATTATCGATCGTTATAGTCCCTCTACGCCTTCGGCAGGGACTAAAAAAAAAGAAACTTTTTAAGTTTTTAAGAAATTTACTTAAATAAAATGCTAATAGTAATGGTGAGTTTTTTTCACTATTTCTAAAACACACGAAATTGAAAGACATGAATGTTATTAAAGAAAAAATAAGCATGAATGTGTTTTTTGTGCGCATAAATACTTTTTTTATATAATTGAAATTATGTTAGTGAAACACAAGAGTGAAATGAAATTTTTTATTATTATCCTTCAAAGACATAAACAAGATCTGTGAGATGTCATGAAAATAAAGATAAAATGGATCATCTTTTATATTTTACCCAATGACCCATCATAACCTGACTTCAATAGAATAAAATTCAGAGTTTTCCACTAAGTTTCTAAGATTGAATAAATATATTACAGAAATTGAATAATAAGATTATGCTCCTTGGGTTTATTTCACACTCAACATAAACTTGATAATGGGCACTTTAAATGGTTTATTTGGAGTTATATGTGCCTTTGATGAAACATCACTATTGACAAGCAAAGGCGGTTTTGGCCTTTTAAAATGATTTATTTGGAGTTATCAATGTGCAACATGGTTTTGGCACTCTCAAACCTTCGTAAAAAAAATAAAGAATGAATGGTTCTATGGGAACTTTTCTTATGGTGTTTTAACTAGATGCTGAAAATATAGTAGTAAGATGGAGTCATCACTTTTTAAAAAATTAAAGAATAAGTGGTTTTTATAAAAACTAATTAATAATAAGGATAAAATCATTGTAGAATGTTAGCATTGTTAGAATTGTAAAATGTTAGGAGAGTTAACATTGTAGAATGTTAGGGGGTTTATAGACCCATGTAGATCATCCATGGTTTCGACGATTAGAACTTTGATTCATGACCATGAAATTTTGTGATTGTAGGAACTTTCGACTTCTAGGTATTTACTCAAAATGACCTCAAATATTTTTTCAACGAACATAAGCTTGATGGTTCTTGCTTGTTAAGAGTGGTAATGTAGAGTGTAGGATTAAATATTGTGTTTTGATTTGGAACTTTAGTACTAATTGTCAATTGGGTTTAGCTTGGGTGGTCAGAGGAATGATTGTTATCCTCCCCATCTAGGTTCAATCCTCGCAAGTGACATGTCGAGCTCATAAGGTGTATATTGTTATAAGGGCTTCAAGCCTTGTTGTTGATTGACCTTATATTACATCGGTGTATATCCCTCCCTTCCCCTGCCCACCCCTCTCCCCCTCCTCTCTCTATATCCCTCTTTCTCACTCGATCTCTTCCCCCCCTTCCCCTCTCTCCCTCTCACCTTATTTCTCTCTCTCTATCTCTCTCCTACATTTACCCCTCTCTCCCCCTCACTCCCTCTTTCTCTCCCTCCAAACCTCTCTCTCTCTCTCTCCTACATTTACCCCTCTCTCCCCCTCAATCCCTCTTTCTCTCTCTCTCTCAATGTAAATTAGAGGGATTATGACTATACATATGACAATGGGACTAACTTCTTGATCTAGAAAGGATCCAAAGAAGACTAAGGATAACTCAGAATTCGTAGAAGAACCTTAGGAAGCTCAAAATGGCCCCAACAAATAGAGAAAGGGAAAAAAAAATCAAAGTCTTCAAAGCTTAGTGAAATTGGCATCATCGCGAAGAGCGCGTCGCAGGCCTTCCAACGACGTAAACAATTAATCAAATGAAGTTATGGATCAAAATATATTCACGGTCAAAGTTTTGGTCAACCTATCCCAATCAACATGGATGAGTCAACATCCGTATTACTGACGTCAACATCAGTACGAATGATGTCATCATCTGTACATGGTACATGGCACAAGCAGAAGGTGACATGTGTCATGCTAATATCAACATGATGACATGGCAATCTCTGGTGTTGCCATGTGTCACTCATTTTTGGACTTTTTCGGTCAAATCCGTGGACCAATGGGAAAGTGTCATGTGGCAGACCGTACAACCACTTGGCATGTGACATGGCAGGATGATGTGGCAGAGGTGACGTGGATGATCGTGCAATGTGGTGATGTAGGCCAATGAAATACTGCCACGTGCCCCAGTCATGGGATGCCACGTGGCAGGATGCAATTGCCTGAGGACGCCCAACAATCGAACTTTCCAAAAGGTGGCGGGGTTGGTTGGCGCCAACCCTCAATCTGCCAAGATGGTAGAATATCCACCAAATCTGGCTAGATGGGAACCATATCCGCCAAAGGCTCTGCTAGAGTTAGCCAATGCCAACAAACTCCGCCATATATATACACAATAGTGCAACAATACACGAAAATGGAAGCCCGCGGGTTCGAGCCCAAGATCTCTCCTATCCACTCCGCCTTTGCCATGTCCGCCCAACCAGTTGGGTTGGGATGTGACTTGGTACAGTTCACCCATAATATTACTTAAGTTTTGGATTTCGACAATGTATGGGGGGGCAGACCAGGGGCGCGACCGTACTGACAAAGCCCCAGAAAATGAGAAAATTTCCCATTAATTAATTGTAGGTGCAAGCATGAAAACCGAGACAAAATTTCTCAAGGGCCTAAAAGTGTGAGACTCAGATCGAGGTGTGTAGACAATAATTTTTGGGTAATTTGATGCCATGAATTCAATGGTGCTGTTTGTTTTCTGATCTGAGCAAAGCTTCTACAACTTAACTGCAAAATGAGGTATACTTATGTATTTTGCTAAATTCTTTTATTGAGTTAATAAAAAAGCCTACCCATTTGAGAGTAGGACCCAGAGACGTAGTCCACTAGGGATGAACTTCGTTATCAAGTTTTTGTGTTCAGATATGATGCATATGTCTCTTCATTATTGAGTTATTCCTTCTTTATGGTGCACTTCAATTTATGCTCATTTAATACAATTCTTTAATAAGTCACATCGATGAAAATATCCTGGATCATGTTGGTATCAGAGCAGTCATCTTTGACTTGAATTGTTGAGTGTGAATCCTTAATAAGGCTAAGAATAAATAGGGTGAAGGAACACTTAAGACTTTGAACCCAGAAGTTGGTCCTGCATCCCGAAGGAATAAAATGGCCGAAGAGGACAAGCGTGATGAATAGGAGAAAAAATTCCATATGGTCTTTTATCGCATGTCAGAAATGGTCGAGCAAATGTATGGAGACTACAAGAAGAGGATGAAGAAGAAAGGGAAGAAAAGGGAAGCACAAGCAGATGATAATGCTTCAGTGAATCAAGGGGCTGAAGGAGACCCTCCCGAGCCTCCATCTTCACCATCAAGTTCTATCTCTTCTTCCTCTAAGCATTCTCATCATTCTATCCATAAAGCCTCTTTTAAGAAACCATTATTAAAGCTTGATGTAAAATTTGCTTTACCTATGTTTAATGGAGATACTAATCCTGAAAAGCTAGATAATTGGATCCGATAAGTTGAAGTATATTGTCGTGTTCAACAGATTGATGAAGAGGAAGTTAAAGTGCAATTGGCCTCTCTTCGGTTGGAAGGCACCGCTCTCGTATGGTGGTAGAGAAAACTTCAGGACATAAGTAAGTGTGGTAATATTCTTTCCTCATGGTCAAAATTTAAATCAGCGATAAGGAAACAATTTTATCCATTGGGTTATTTACATAAAACAATGATGGAATGCCAAACTTTAAGGCAAAGTAAAGGTCAAATTGTACAAAGTTTCATGGAAGAATTTAAGAAGAAATCTCTTACATTAAATATTCTTTTAGATTCTTATGAAACTTTAATGAAGCATATTGGCGCACTTCACAGTTATATTCGTCATACTTTACTATTGTTTAACCCCACCAGTCTTGATGAAGTTTGTGTGCAAGCCACTCACCTTGAGAACAAGGGAAATCATGTTCAAGAAGATCCCACAAAGAAACCTTCCAATCTCCCACATAAGCAGTTTAAGAAGTTTAAAAGGAAGGACAAAAAGACTGCCATTGTAAAGAGGGAAGAAGGAAAGACATCTTGCACTCATTGCGAGAAGAATGGTCATGATGATGAACATTGTTGGAAAACACATCCAGAGAAGAGACCGAAACAGTTTGGTGGAAAGGGGAAGACAAAGACCGTTGCTACAATGCAACAAGATCTTGGTTCCGATTCAGGAGATGAAGGAAAGATCACATCGATTGTAGTACAAGGTAAAGATTCCCTTCATGCTAGTTCAAATTCCAATACGAATCTCAAGATGATGAAAGAAATATGAATGAATTATTTCACATAAGAGTTGTAGCTAAGCACACTAAGATAGATACATTATTTGATCCGAGTTCCCAAGTAAACTTGATATCTGAAGCACTTGTCAAAAATATGGTTCTTGAAACTAAACCACATCCAAAGCCTTATCCTCTTGGTTGGGTACGTGATAAACCAAAACTTAATGTCACCAAGCAGTGTAGGGTCAAATTTGCTATTGCTTCAAAGTTGATTGATGAAGTGGATTTGGATTTTGTATCACTTGATATATGTGGCATAGTGCTATGGAGTCCTGATCTTTATGATAGGAAAGCAATCTTATTTTGTCATGAGAACAAATATCACCTGACAAAATGGGGAGTGGAATATATTGTTAGAGCCCGCAACATGAGGGTAAACACCACACTTGTTAGTGCAGGACAAATGAAGAGACTCATAAACAATGATAAGATATATGTACTCATGGTCGTAAGGGAAAATGATGTAATCCTTCTCATAAGAAAGAATTAATTGATATTGTTTCTAAGTATGAGGATATTTTCCAGGAACCATATGGATTACCTCCTAAGAGGGAAATCCAACATGAAATACATCTTCAACAAGATTCTCCTCTTCCTAATGTGGGCATGTATAGGATGTCAGTTGTAGAGATGAAAGAGATCAAAAAGCAGATACAAGGCTTATTGGATCAAGGGGTCATCAGGCCCATCTCATCTCCTTGTGGTTCTCCGACCGTGATGGTGCCAAAGAAGGATGGCACATGGGGAATGTGTGTCAATTATCAAGCCTTAAATAAAATCACGGTGAAAAATAGATACCCTCTTCCTCGTATAGATGATTTATTTGATCAATTAAAGAATGTTTTTTATTTCACTAAGTTGGATTTGCACAGTGGATACCATCAAATCAGGGTTGTAGAACAGAATGCATGGAAAACTTCCTTTAAAACCAAACAAGGATTGTTTGAGTGGTTAGTTATGCTGTTTGGGCTTTGTAATTCTTCGACAACTTTCATGCGTACGATGAATTATGTATTCAGTCCATTTCTGGATGATTTTGTGATTGTATATTTAGACGACATTCTTATATTTGGTGGGACTTGGGATGAAAATGTAAGGCATGTAAAACAAGTATTGGATACTTTGCAAAGGGAAAAGTTGTATGTAAAATTGTCCAAATGTGAATTTAGCAAGACTGCACTTAGGTCATATTGTAGGAGGAGGACAATTGAAAATTGATCCTTCCAAGATTGATGTAATTATAAATTGGCCTTAGCCCAAAAGTGTAACCGAAGTACAAATCTTCTTAGGTGCAGTCCAATACTGGAGGAGATTCATTTAAAAATTCTCTTTTATTGCAACTCCTTTGCATGCCTTAACCAGTGTGAAGAACACTTTTCGGTGGGGAGGAAAGAAACAAAAAGCTTTCGACACTTTGAAGGAAAAGATCAGTAGCGCACTAGTATTAGCACTGCTGAATATTCAACAACCTTTCGAGACCAAGATAGATGCCAACATATATGCCATGGGTGCAATATTGATGCAATATCGTAAGCCTATATGTTACCACTCTGAAACTTTTAACCAAGATGTTGTTAACTATCCTACATATGATAAAGGGTTGTATGCATTATTTCAAATCGTAAATAAATGGAAGCACAACTTGTTAGAGAAGGAAACAATCATACATACAGATAATCAACCCTTATAGTATCTGTTATCGCACGGTTTGTAGGAAAGGTCCAAGGGCTTGAGTCAGGGCTTGAAACCGGCGTAACAGGAGCTTCCCCACCCACTGTCACCTCAATGGGGAGCTCTTTCTATTTAGGAGGGCAAGTCCAAGGGAGACGTCCCTAAGGCAATCTGATCAAAGGAAGGCTAAAGGATAAAGGCCAAGTCAAGGAAAACCCCTTCCACAGATTGCTGCCCAAGAGAGGATAGTCAAGGAGATAAAACCACTGATGATGCACCTGTTTGCGAGACAAAACAAAGAGAACTAGAAAGTGCTTG
>ML829449.1:58011-79699 GCA_009831015.1 Picea engelmannii | reverse complement strand
CACATAACATCTAGTAACCTTCCTCCATGGTTGATATGGTTGTGCACCTCCATAGAAAAAAACCATGATATGGGTTTTGTTTTTGACCCCCTCAATATGGATCCTTGTCATTCAAAGTGTGCCAGGAAGAAATAAGTAGTGAACTTCATACATGCTTTTTGGAGTAATGAAGCCAAATTTGGAGATTCCACGACATGGGTTTTGTGAAGAATGGGTCCAATTAGATGAATTCTTTGAGGATTCCCTAGAAAGTGTGTGATTTTAGAGCTACGAGTAATGTTTTTTTTAAGCAAAATTTCTCCAATTTGGATAAATTTCAAATTTTTTGAAGAAATTTAGGTTAAATTTTTTCATTAAAAATGAAAAACTTGTAGCCTAATTTACGATTATAGTTATGCATACCCTTATATTTGTTTCCTAAATATACACATTTTCCATTAACATATAATAGGTTTTGTTAATATTTTTGCCAAAGCAATGATTATGCATCCAAATGTTTTGGGTATATTCACTACATATGGATAATTAGTTAGTAGTAACTACTCTTGAGAAAACCATAAATTTTCAATTGAAGTCATGTAAATTTATATAGGAAAAGAAAATATTTTTAATAATTTACCTTTATTCTTTTTTTCTTCTTTAAAAATGGAGGCGGTATATCATGTTGTATATTAGTGTGTATATTTTTTCTATGTAGTTTTAAAGATATTTTCCATTGCCCATTTTTTGTTGTTGTAAGTTCCCTTGAATAGATATGAAATATTCTTTCTTCTCTAAATATTCTTTCATAATATTTTTTTTGTTAGAATGGCATTGTTGCAAAATTTTAAAGTTAGTAACAAGAAATCAATCAATTATCACCTAAGATAAATGATATGATTTTTTTACAAATATTGTTTGATCATCAAATGGTTTGATAAGTTATGATTTATGTGGTTTAAATTTTTTTTGGCTACAAACAGTTCTTCCAAGATACAATTTCCTATTGCGTTCGGTTTTCAAACCACATTCAAAGAACAATGCATCTAGCTAGAAAATTGATTGAGATCCACGGTCAAAGATATTCTTGTTTCTCTTTCTCAAATCTTGGTCTATTCTTTCCCAACAATTTATAAGATTAGCTTTATTTATATTTTTTTATGAGTATTCAATGCCATTGATGCAAGGAATAGGGGATCTAATTGGGGTTTTCTTGCACTCCCTCTGTACTATGAAGAGTCTCAATAAACTGTGTAAAGGATGCAACAAATAATTTTGGTAAGTAAATAATTGGTATAGTCAGTCCTTGAATCCATCTATTGTTAGTTTGAGGAACAAAGACATTGTTTTTATGTATTATTGAACTTGATTTATATTAATATAAGACCGTTGAGCTAATGTTCTGAGATAAATCACATGTGTATGATCTATTTTTAGTATCATAGTCTTCTAAGCAACATGAAGCCGATTGGGAGGAACCCTCAATTCAATCACATTTCTCTTTTGTTTTCTAACAGTGGGTTTCACAAGTCAACTAGTTTGTAGTTCATTTCTTTTGCATAGACAATATATGCCTCGTTTAATGTTTAAATACACTTTTTTCATTGTTTGAATTCTCATTCTATGTTATTGTGTGTTATTTCATTGTAGAAAGGATGAATCCTCATTAAATTTTAATGATAATATTAAGTTTTTACCCTATTATAAGAACATTGAGTACCTCATAGTGAAAAAATTATAACATGTTCCTTTGAAAACTCTGCATTATTAATGTAGTGAAGATCATCTCTTTTCCTTTTGAAATTGTCAATGTGTGAAGTAGAATAGTTTTCTTAGCAGTCTTTTACATGCCTTCTTTGCATTTACAATTAAAAGAACAGTGCCATTAAAGGTGGGAACAAGCTTTTCTCCAAGAACTACATACATGAACACTTAGTATTTTCTTGAGTGAAATATTGTAACATGTACCCCACAAATAACTTCTTTGATTTTCCATCCAATGAACGAGATTCTTTCCATATTTTTTTGAGTACCTTTTTGAATTTTTTTTTATCTTAATATTGATTCAATTTAGTTTACCGCAACTTTGTCACTCAGTATAGGTGTTGTGATTTTTTTTCCACTTGGGTGAGAAAAACAAATCCACTTAGTTTCCTTGTCAGGCCAGCAAGATAATAGAGAAGCTGGTTAGTTGATTAGTGGATCAACCAAAAAGAAAAAAAATAAAACAAATAATAAGAAAACTAAAATAAACTAAGCATGTATGGAAATTCAACTAAAAACTTGCAAAGGAGACAAAGAAATAACTACCAATATGACTTATCTTTGAATTGATAACACCTAGGAGCTAGGAGAAGTATGCGAAGTTATGAGCCCCCTCTTCCTCCTTGGGGGGGTTCTTGATACCCTCAAATATAGATCTCTCTTTATTATAAAAATGAAAACACAATGATGAGTACTTGATTTACAAACTTCTCAAGAGGAGAGAAGTGTAACACTTGTTATGGATGTTCAAGAGGCTCTAAGAGAATGACGGCTTCTCTAAAACCAAATGAAAATATAAATATTCAAACAAAATCTCTTTGTTTGCATACCTTGGTCATGTATTTATAGGACCAATGAAATATTTTTCATAACTTTATTGTGGTCTGAATGGGATCCATTTGAAGGTGCTACCCATCCTTTCAGTAGCCCCAAAGCTAGATTTCATGTCGATTTTGGAGTTTTATCATGGTACACTTCGACCTGGAAGTGGTTGAGGCCCAACCAACTATATTAATATGTCATTTAAACATTAACACGGTTTCTTTTGGACACAACCATGCAGACCATGCAATTTGTGCATTCAATGTTGTGTTGGCTCGTGAAGATGTGAACAAGCAATCTTTGGGGAGATTACGTTGAAATTCAAGGACTATTTGCATAGTTTTGGTTTCTTGTTGGGTAGGTTATGTAAATTCTTGAGGTATGATGATTGATATCTTGTGATGGTACTTTCTTCAACCATTTCATGTAACGTTATAGGAAGTTTTTCGGTGATAAAATATTTCCCCTGATGTGTGAGGTTAGGAGTATACGTATAGCTGAAATACATCATTGTTTCTTTTGATGATGATGTCATTGTATAGAAGAGTTGGAGACTTTGTATTGAAGAACTATTAGAGTGATCCATTAGAGGGAGATGGGGAAAATGTGAACCAAATGTTCTCTGGAAAAATAAAAGGTTTGTAAAAATGAGGCAAGCATGCCCCATGCTCATGTCATGAAGCCATAATAGGATAAGTGTAACTGAAAATTGTTGATGAAGTGGATATCTACATCACCCTCGAGGGAGTCAATAATGGAAAAGGATGGTTCTACTTGATTTAATGGACTCTAAGTCAAGGAATGAATAACTCAGAGGCATTGATGGCCTATCAAATTCATAGGTCTTTGGCTACTACTGAAAATGACAATGGTCACATTGTAAGACCCATTGTAACATGAAATTGTGTTGAGGTCGAATCTTATGGGGGTCAAAGACATCATAAAGAAATGAGAATTCTTTATGTGTCATCCGAGACTACTCATTAATAGTGGAATGAGAGCCAGGATACTATCCCTTTTCTCTAAATTGGTTTTGACGTCGACAGGTAAGGAGGAACGACTACAATAAACAAAGGGATTCTTTACATCAATTTTTAAAAAATGGTGGTAGAAACTGTATGGATGGAAATATGAATGAACTAGTAATATGGATGGAGTTCAAGATTTATGATATGAAATAAATTCCCTTGGTTGGGGGTAGATTGAGTGATGGAAGCAACCGTAAAACATGATCTTCTATTAGGGGGATGATTGGATATTGGGTAAATTGTGTTGAATGGATGAGACTGCAACGATATGTAATATAGGTCAAAATACATAGGTTTGGGATAAGGAAGTATGTGATAGTCTAGATTTTGGTTGTGGTAATGATATTTTGTAGAGATGATTATGAAAATGGGATGCTTCAACCAAGGGAAACATGGGTTTTTGCGTGCCAAGGAAAAAACACCATGGTCTATGATGGTTGACATCTATGAAACTGCTGAAAACAAAATGTTTTTTATACAATTACCAAATGAATAAAGAATAATTGGGTTGATAATACACATATAGAAACAGGTTCCCCAATGAAGTATGGTTTGGCTTGCTTGGGGAACAATTTTGTAGGAGTTGAATGATGAAGGGTGGGGGCACCATGGGTGGGTTTCTGTACTAGGTAGATGAATGGAGGATGTAATTGTAGATGGGAAATTAATGTTGGATGATATGGAGGGTTAATTATAATGAGGAGGTGCATTTAATGTAACCATAACAATATGATTTGGGAGTCCATCAGGGATAGGCTAGTAATATGATTAGAAGAATTGTGAGGCCTAGTGTCAATTTTCCAAGGGAAAAATATATGTGGGATGACTCATGTAGGTGAGAGTGATACCAAATAATAATACCTTAATGTAACATAGGTCATGGTACTAAAGATTTGGATATGATGATCCTAAAGGTAAATGTCGAGGGGGGAGGGAAGGATGACTAGGATATGAAATTGTTTGTAGAGGGCTTGGGTGCATGCCAGTTTTGTATAAATACCTGAAGGGGCCATGGGATGGCCAAGACTAAATGGGTTGGTTGTCTTCATAACAAGTACCTGCACACACAAAAATCAAATACCCAATGTGAAAAATATTTGATTATAAAGAAAATGTAACAATTATTTGATAATAATGCTAATGAGTGTGTGTACCTGTTCTTTAGGCTCAAGGATGGCTACCTGGGAACTGATCTGATTAAGGGTAGAATTTTTTCAATTATAACCCATTGAATAGATCCTTGAGGGTGGCACCTTTTGGGTGATCCAGGATGTAGAAAACCTTAGTAAGACAATGATGAATGATGAATGGGACTTTCCAAATGGATTCAAATTTTCCATGGCCCGGGGTGTCATGAATGATGTCGTAGGCCAATATAAGGTCACCTTCATTAAAGGAGTAGAGGTTAACTTGGTGATCAAATATGAATTTGGATCGTTTCTTGGCTACTTCATTGTTTTGTAAAGAGGATCGTCAATCCTCATCGAGAGATTTGAGAGTGAGAAATTGTTGCTCCATTAGAGTAGTGTTGGGTATGAGTTCGATTGTAGTATGCAATGTGGGGAATTTTCACTCTATGGGAAGGATGGATTCATCCCCATGAACAATATGAAATGGTGTCAAGCAAGTGACATTTTTTACTTCCATGCAATATGCACATAATGTTGAAACTAACATGTGGTTCCAGTTGGTTTTTTGTTTATCCATAGTGTGTTGTAGCATGGTTTTGAGGACTTTGTTTATAGCCTCAAATTTCCCATTTTATTGTGGGTATTATGGTGAACGAAACTCATGATTAAACCATAAATTGGAGGATAAATCTACAAATAATTCATTCTCAATATGCTTACCATGGTCGGAGACCAGCTAGAGGAGGAATCCAAAGAAGGTAATGACATGGTTAAAAAAGAAGTGAGTTTCAATGTCTACCATATTATTGAATGTTGGCATGGCTTCAGCCCATTTGGTGAATTAGTTGAAACAAATGACTATGTACTTATGCCCATTGTTGGATGGGGGGTTTCAAGTCATGAAATCAATACCCCATTTGCAAAAGGGGCCCTCTGTAATGAATAGACGAAGGGAATTGGGTGGTGTTATAGCTTTATGCACATACAATTTAAACTTGTTGTAGTACTTGATGACAAGAATGTAGTTAGAGAATAAGGTGGGAAAAAGTAGCTAGCCTAAATGGTTTTCTTAATAGTGGACATGCCAAATAGGTGGCCTTTGCATGCGCCACTATTATAGTTATTTAGGAATTTTTTTCCCTCTTCTATGGTGAGGAAACAATGGAGTATAGTGTCTTCCCCTCTGCAATAGAGGAAATATCCTATGAATAGATATCGAGTGGCATGATGACGGATGTGTCACTGATCGTCTTGGGAGAGATAAGGACCAAATTTTTACATGTGAAGGTAGACATGAATGTCTCCATACCATGAGTTTTCAGATGAGATGAAGAATAAGTGTTCATCTAGGAAGTTCTAATTTATCATTGTGTCATTTGATTCTATTGGGAGATCTCCAATTAGTTCTATGAGAATGATGGATTTATTTCTTTGGGAGTTGCAAAATATAGATCGTATTCTTGAAGGATGACGATACAATGAGTGAATTTATCATTGATATGGTGCTTACTGAGAAAGTATTGCATTGGATTAGAATATTCCATGACCTTAGTAGTTCGAAGAAAGATATAGTGGCACATTTTTTGGACTGCAAGGACAACCGCGAGGACCAACTTTTCTTTGTGATGGTACTTCAAAGGTGGTCAGGAGAGGTTCTTACTGATATAGTAAATGGCGTGCTCATGTTGGTCATCATCTACTTGGAATAAAACTCCTGTAATTGATATCTCTGAGGTAGACAGGTACATGATGTAATCTATATCAAAGTCTGGAGGAGTAATCAAGGGTGCTTTGTTGAATGCTTCTTTGAGGGAGTCAAAAGAAACTTGGGTATGTTGATCCCAATGGAATGGAATTTCATTCCATAGTAGGCATAAGAATCTGTGATCATGAATGGCATGATTTGGAACAAATCAACACAGGAAATTGGCCTTTGCTTATAATCTTTGTAGTTGGCACAAGTTCTTTGGGGGGCGTATCTCATTGATCACTTGGAATTTCAAGGGGTCGACAATGATTCCTTGTTGGGAGATGATAAAACCCAATAGGAATCCTGTTCTGACACAAAAACACATTTGAGGGTGTTTAATTGAATGTTGTACTTGCGACATATTTGAAAGACAAGTCGTAAGTCCTATAAGTGTTGTGATCACTTCTTGGAGTGAGTGGTGGGATTGTCCAAGTAAGCTAGGATAACATGGGTGAGATCATGAAAGGCATATGTCATTTCCCGTCGAAAAGTGGCACCTACATTTTTATCCCAAATGGCATGATGCAATAGGTGAAGGTGCCCCATGGTATAGTGAACGTAGTTTTGTATTTTTCGGCATGGTGAATTTTAATCTTATTACAGCTGGAGAATATGTTCATTAATAAAAGGACTTCATGTCTAGTGCAAGTGTCAATGATCTGATCGATTGGGTGTTGGGAAATTTTCCTTGGGATAGGCTTGATTGACATCTCAGAAATTGGTGCATACATGAATAGTGCATTGTTTTTTGTTGATGGGGGCAGGGTTCAAAACCCAAGACATAAATGCAATGGGGTAAATGAACCCAACATAGAGTAACTTGTTGATATTAGATTTGATAGCCATGGCCTTTGAAGGGTGTAAAGGTCATTTCTTTTGATGAACGAGGGTGACATATGGCCATGTGTCGATACAATGTTCGACATTGGATGGATACAATATGGGAATTTCAATGTATGACCATGCAAAAAATTTTGGAACTCCTGAAAGAGGGATTTGTAAGCTTGTATCTCTTCAGGAGAACATGTGCTAATGAGAGTGATTTACTGTTTTCAGATTTCAGTGGTGAGAAGTTTCAAATTTATTTGCCGGAGAATCCACAGTTGGTGTCATTTTGTCATCGACGTTCCCTTATTGAAAATAATCAGGTGTCAGGATTTTGTTCTTGAACCAATCCACATGTCTAGGGGGAATGAAATATTTGGTTTCGATTGCATAGGAAATGAGTGTCTAGGAAGGGTTGAAATGATTCTTTTGCTAAGAAGAAATATCAATGATGCATAAAATCCCAAGGAAAATATGGTGTTGTCATGGCCTCTAGGATATCTTCATCACATTGGAAGATGTATGAAAATAATGGGTCTTCATAGTTTTGAGTAGATCGGGGTGACAGGGTATTATCACTTGGATGGGATGTGGTGAGGTGATCATCTATGGAAGGTTGTGAAGATGTAAATGGGTGGTCAATATTTCTTATCGGGGTAAGTGAAACCATAGGAGGAGGTGGAGGGACTTCACTAGAAGACATGAACCATATAGTCATACACATGTGTGGATTGTGTATGATGGGTGGAGGAATAATCTCATGGACATGACTTACATGTGAATTAGGGGGGTTTGGATAGAAGTCTTCTAACTGTCATGGTATCTGTATGGATGGTGGGGCCAAATATATATGTTCTTTATATGACATTGGTTCAATGGGGTTATATTGAGGGGGTAACACAATCTGGTGTGGAGGAAGTGATGTTCCAATATTTTGAAGGTTAGTCATGCGATGACTCTGATATTTGATAATGAGCAGACACATGTATATGAAATGGTCCATTTGGTGGCACAACACACAAGGGTGTCTCATACTTTGATTTATTGATGTGGATGCATAATGTATTTCAATAATTATAGAGGTAGTGGGGGATCCTTGAGAGGGCTTGGGAAACGATGTTTGTAGCATTGTTTCTAGGGTCTCCTAAAATTGAGGAAGGGATGGGAAATGATGAGTATAATGGCCATACTCAAAGAATATGTCACATGCAAATTTAGTACAAAGACCTTTTTGTTTGAATGAAGAAGATTCTACAATTATGGGTTCTTCTACTGGGGTAGGAAATAATGGTGCTTTTTTAGGAATTTGAATTAAATTGTGTACTTCAGGTAGCGTAGGGCATGGGTTAGTAGGGTGTCCAACTATTGCACAAAGTTTGCATGGGGGTTGTACCTGATCATGAGAGGGGATAGTGGACTCCTTCTTCTTGGTTCCCCTTTTGTTAATATTGTTTTCTACAACTGTATGACTAGTAGAGAGAGGTGGTTTTAGAACCATGGTTTGCCTGGGAAAAACCTCAGGTTGAGGTGGGAGAGATGGGACTTATACCATAGATGGTGGCTCTAAATACCATACTAGGATAACGATAACCATGTTTAGAAAGGTGAGGGTAGTGGAAACTTGATAAGATGACATTCCTGGTGGAGGGTAAAATAAGGGGATTTTGGTTAGGGTCTGTGGGACCATTTTCCAAATGGGTAGATTCCCAATGATTGGTGGGTTCTCTTGAATGGGAGAATATTCCAGGGAGGTTTTTTAAGTACTCCTTTCAAGCGTTACTTGTGGAATGGGGATTTCCATGAAGGAAGGAGGTGTGGCTCCTTCGAGAGAAGGATCATGGAGAATTTCAACACTATTTGATGTAATTGTATAAACTTGATCTATTCGTGTGGTAGGGAGGCTAGGTGGACCTCCCTGATATGATCCTACTAATGATGGGTCTTGAAAGATGCTTGGTTCAACATTGATGACTGGAAAGAGGTCATCACTAGCTCGTATGATTGGGAGAATCTTGTTTATGTTCCCTGTCTGATTGGGTTCATAGTGTGTCAATTGGTTGATGGTGACTATCTTCCCATTGTGAGAAAAGAGAATAGTATGAAATAAAAAAGAAGAAAAAAATTGCATGGCATACATGTAGCTTCATCCAAAGAGGATTTTCTAATCCAGTTGGGAATTGATGACCTCGATATCTATGAGAATAATTTCCCCCTATAGTTCAATTGGAACATTTTGGTAGAGGCCTTCAGGTTGTGATGGGCAACCATCCTATGCCCTAAGAGTAATGGACAAAGGGATGAGATTAGGTGATATGAGTTTTTTCGATCCCGTTTTTGACATAATACATGTGATGCCCCTTCGTCTATAATACATTGGTGTACTGTTGTATTGTTAACTTTGACTGGTATTTGGAAAGTGACCAATGAGGGAAGGCATGGTTCAACTTTGTCCAAATCAAAGGTGATCAGATGAGTGTATGATGGGTCAACTACCCCCAATTATGAGAGAAAGGTGTTTTGTTGTGAAGGGCATGTTTGAAGAAACTCTAAAATGAACATGGAAGTTGGGGATTAGGCCAAATCATCAATAAGGCTATAGTTGTGTCCTTCCCTATCTTGGGGGTTGTGTATGTTCCTACACAGAGATCCATAGGGTGCTTGGGTGGTTGATTCAGTGCTAGGGTGGGGTATTGTTAGAGGTTGTATTTTTGGTAATTGGGGTGAATTTGATGGGGTCAGAGTTGAGCTAGGAGGAATACCATACTGAGATTTGAGAGTTTGTAAGAGGATTTCCTACTTAGTGGTGAGGAGTATGCTACCATCCGTTAGATTTCTAGGTTGGGGTGGACCTGGGTGAGGGTACTATCCCATTTGTTGAGGGTGAGGGACATATTTTGGCTAAGTTTTAATGACTCCCTTGTGAGGAATCAAATTTTGTAGGACCGTTGGCATTGGGGGTTGAAAGTAATTTTGAGGTACCTATAGTGGGCCCTATGAGGGAGGGGGTCATTGTGGGTTCATGGATTCCTTCATCCACTTGTAATTGGAAATATGGGGGAACTGATGGGTGTAATGACCATATTTTCCACATAGTGCACAATGTAAATGGGTTCTAAGATTGTTGTTTTTCCCTTTCCATGGTTGGCCATTGTTATTTCCCCCTTGGGGATTTTGGTTACCTCCTGCTAGGGAGTTTTGTTGTTGGGTGTTTCCCCCTAGTCCTTGGTTGTTGTTATTTTTATTCATCCCCTTCTTCTAGTTATTTTTGGGTTGATTCTGAGGGGGTCACCGATTTCAATTGTTGAAACAATTAAACTTGTTGAATGGGAGAAGGTTGAATAAATTCACCCTCGCCTATTGTTGTCCATGTGGTGAGGTAATGGGTTGATGGGGACTAGGAAAAAGGTAATATATATTACCTTGAGGAGGAGATCTATATTTATTATATGAGGTGGATGTGCCACTCCCACTATTATATTTGTATAAAGAGGTAGGGATTGGACATGGAAGTGGCATTTATACCTGGTTGGGTAGTGGTACAGGTACGTGTCCACCTATCATGGGAGTAGGTGGTGCCATGAAAGTTAGTTGAGGAATGGGGGAAATATAGTATGGGCTCCCCCTGTATGAATGTTGGTATTGATTGGCCCCAAACATGGGTATAGATTGAGAATATGAGTTAACATGTTATATCGACCCTATCAACCCGTCTGTAGCATGGGATACTCCCAGTTTATCTTGGCCAAATGGTAGAGGATGAGGAGTGTCAGGTAGAACAGAGTAAATGTACCCCAATTGAGAATAGATGAGGTCAAACCCTTGAGCCTTTGAGATGGATTCTTCTTCAGTTTGAGGTAGTGTGGTGGCCATGTATTTGGCTATGACTGGGACGGTGATTTAGGAACCAGTTAATCATTTTTGGGGAGTGTTATCATCCTTGAAAATGTTTCTTCTTCGATTCCATTCATGAATATGATTAGTAATTTTCATTGATGTGGTTTTTTTAAACTTAGAGAGAATATCCAAACTAGTATCACGGTGCACTGACAGTTGAAAGAAGGATAGGAAGGATTTCACCAATGATTCAAAGGTCATGTGGGACCATGATTTCTCATCCACGTACCATTTGGCAGATGGACCGATGAGTTTTCGTTGGGACAATATCAAACGAATTGAATTGTTCATGATGTTATTGGAAGAGCACCATAGGTGATAGGACATGATATGGTTGGCCATCGATGTGGAAACAAATAAATGGAAATATTTTATGCTTCTTTTTGTCCCTTTAAATGTCTATGTGTAACTACCTATCTATGTAAGAAAAAAATCTAAATATGTTTTTTATGGGTTTACAAAGTGTTGGAAAATAAACCTAAAACTACTTGGTGAAATCAATCTCACCAAGCCTTACAATCAATGAGAAATAAGACTTATGCATGTTTTTTATTTCTGACAGTCGTTCACAATGCACAGTCTGCACAAAATGAAAACAGGGAAAACTTGCAGCTCATCCTGATCTATGCATTTGTTTTGCTTGAACTTGTAAAAACATAGAGAAATGGTGGGACTGAAATTTGAATTGAGTTTTCTTGATCAAAGGCTCAATTGTTGTATCTAAGGGTTGGAATAGGACGATATTTATCCTTACAAACACAAATTGGTGAGAAATAAATCTCTAATACCCTAATTGGGGATGAATTTGATCCAACTCCCTAGTGGAGTCACCAATATGTTGTGGTTGCTTTTCCACATCAGTGAGAAAAACAAGCCACTTATTTTCCTTGTTATGCCAACAATACAATACATAAGTTGGTCAATTTATTAGTGGATAAACCAAAGAGAAAAAAATAAAAGAAATAATAACAAAACTAAATGAAACTAAACATGCATGGAACTTCAACTAAAAACTTGCAAAGGAGAAAAATAAATAGCTACCAATAGGACTGATCTTTGAATTGATAACACCTAGGATAAGTATGAGAACTTATGAGTCCCCTCTTCCTCCTTGGGAGGGTTCTTGCGTCCCCCAAATACAAAATTCTCTTTCTTCTAAAAATGGAAATACAATGTTGAAGACTTGATTTTCAAACTTATTAAGTGGAGAGAAGTGCAACAATTGTTATGGATACTCAAGAGGATCTAGGAGAATGATTGATTCTACAAAACCAAAATAACAACATAAAAAATACTCAAAATTCTTCTCTTTGTTTGCATACCTTGGTCATGTATTTAGAGGACCAATGCAAGATTTTTCATAACTTTTTTATAGTGTGAATAGGATCCCTTTGAAGGTACTACCCATCCTTTCAGTAGCCCCAAATATAGATTTAGGGATGATTTTGGAGTCTTATCATGGTATAGTTTGACCTCTAAGTGGTTGATTCCTGACCAACTTCACTAATGCTCCATTTATGCATGAGCGAGGGTTCTTGTGGAGACATCCATGAATTCGACGTTGTGTTGGATTGTGTAGATGTGTTCAAGAAATATTTGGGGAGATTCCACTAAAATTAAAGGACTCTTTGCATAGTTTTGGTTGCTTGTTGGGTAGATTCTATAAATGCTTGAGGTATTTTGATTGATATCTTGTGTTGGTACTCTCTTCAACCATTGCATGTATTGTTGTAAGAATTTTTTGATGATAAAAATAGGAATTCATTAAAGGACTGAAACTTTAGTAAGATACTCATGAAAGATCACATGAACATTCAAGCATGGATTATTGCGATCCAGAGCCTTTATAGAACTAAGTTTTTTTATATCCCAATGATAGGTCTTGTCGTAATTTGTCATTTGATTTCATTTTGAAGTGTGTTTTTTTGGAATTAGTTGTTATCATAGGCTGGAATAGGCTATGATCATGCATTTCTTGTGCTTTCATATCAAAGTATATGAAATCACAAATTGATGGTTTAATGTCCGACACCCTCCATGACTTGAAGTTGAACGTCATTTTTCTCTCTTCATCCTTGTTCTTGGCATATATTTGGGGGGTGACCATCATGTTTATGTTACTTTATAGTTGCACATGCATATTTCCACTTATGTATTGGTTCCTACTGTTATGTTGTTGTTTTCTTTGATCTCACTTAATACCATTGCACTCACACTTGACCTCTTTCCTTTTGCATTATATTTCTTCCCTTTTGTGATCTTTTACCGATGGAGAGAACCACTACCATGAGTGGACATTACATTCTAGTACTAATCTATATTCATTTTGGATAGGTTGGTTCCACATGCTTGGAATATAGAAGTGTTCCATTGAGCCACTCATTCTCTCTATATGAGATCATTTTTAACTCTTTTTCATTCTTGTTAAACCATGAAAAATACACCTTATCAAGTTCATTTTTACCTCTTTTTTAAGATCATAAAACTATACAAAAAATACATTATCGAGCACATGTTTATATCTCTTTTGCACTCATAAAACCATGAAGGAGTCACTCAGGAAAAAAAAAATGTGTGAGGTGTTTTTTTACCATTGATATCTATTCTAAAAAGTGGCATCCTCCAATCACGTCAACCTTGTACATGGAACCTATTTGTGTCTTTGTCTTATAGTTGGGTTATAGATTATCTAGGAGTCACACCAATAGTACGAGTCATATACTCCTCTGAATGGTTACTCTTATAGTTACTATGGAGAAGGATTCGGTGCCTCATCTATTCTCGTGCTATATCAGTGATGCACTTCAGTCAATGTTTCCAAGTCATCAATGTATCATGTTATATGTTCAAGGGAAGTAAGCCTGAGTTTGCCATATGCTATCTTATTGACCATCTATGTTATCCATCCCTATGTCAATTGTACTTTGTGATTATATCTCTTCACAAAACCTCTTGAAATATATTTTATGTCGATTTATGGGGGATACATCAAGGCCCTCTTTCAATGGATGTCTTCCTATCGACTTCAACACATTATCTAGGAGATGGATCTAGAAACCAACTAGTACCTTGGATCTTGCAATCCTTAGTGGTAGGCCTCCTCGCGTTTGACAACATGTTTACATCGTTGAATCCTAATCGATTGATTCTATGAGTATTCGACATTGGATCCTATATTTACACTCTTTATATTGTACTGGGTAACTTTGGGTCCATTTTCATCATTGGTGGGTCCCTCACATCTATTAATGGTATTCATCAATGAATGGTAATCATATAGTTTCTACCATGCTTGACATCATCTCATTTATTCACTTGACATAGAATAATACTATCAATATTGCAGTGAAGACCATGGTTTTAGAGGCACATCACTCATTCATGATACCCTCTCCAAAATTTCAATGGACTATATCACTATTGTATTAGTAATTTGAATACTACAAGGGAACTCACCTTGGTCTTCGATGTATTCCTAATGCATATTGTGACATAGATTCACATTATGTTTTCTCATGGTTATGATTTCTTTGATGACATGGATCCATTATGTACTATTTTGTATCCATGGTCTTGCATTTCACTTCATGGATCCAAAATGTATTGTGTTGGTGACCATGCTTCATTTATCTTCCAACCATGGGTATTCCTACCTTGAGTATGATCTATATAAGTTTGGTTGATGATTTATTGCATGTACTCACTGAATCATTGATCTCTCATCTCCTTCCTTATGTTTCCTCACATTTGTGGATATTATAATTTTCTTCAGCCATCAGTTCCTCTTCTAACCTCACACATTAGGGGGCATATTGTTGGCATAGGCTAATTTTGGGAAAAATCGAAGAATTTTTGAAGGAATCACAGTAGCATTGGAAAACAGGGGAGCGTGCCAGAAATAGAATAAAAGTAGCACTGAAAAAAGAGGAAAAACCCACACCGAGAAAATAAGTTGGAAAGTGGAAAAGTGTCGAATTGGAGCAATGGCTGGATTGAGGACCAACCATGAATGAGTCAGCTGGAAAGTGGAAAAACATAATCTTGTTAGGGTTAGGGTTTTTGTAAGGGATTTGTCATAGTTTTGTATAATAAGAATGTATTAGGACCATGAAAGGGTTCGAAGCTCGGGATGTTTGAGTGTGTAGGTATTGTCAAGATTGTAGTAGATATTCTTGTGAGTAATATGTCTGGTGGAGAGACCATGTCGATCTGTGGATATCGGGCATAATGAAGGAAGGATTGTATAATGCCCATCACTACATTTTTACATGGATATGAATAAAGATCCCAATGAAAAATATTTGTGGATGTGGCCCCGGGGGGTGAACCATGGTATATCTGTGTTTTTATGTGACTGTATGAAATGTTTGTGATTACAATTACTTTGATAATTTTTTATGATGAATATGTTGTTTGTTAAAGGAATGAACACTCTACATTAAGAATAATCTAACATAATCTACAAAACAATATTACATAAATGAATTTTATAGCTAGTGTTTAGATCATAATATTGGGTTACAGTAGATGAATCTCTATAATTGAATGCGTGCTATTATAATGAATATTGGAAGTTCTATTGGATTATTAGTGGTAATGGTTCGAACTAGGATCTAATGGGAGTTTAAAGAATGACAGTGAGTACATCCATTTCCCCCTGAGAGATAAATACACATCCCATCCCAAGGTTTCAGACATTTGAGTCCTGCGGCCACCCATAGAATCAATCTCGAGTGAGATTTCGTGGTGCAATATGTGCGCCATGTTTCCTTCTGGTATCCAAAAGGGTCGATGGTAGAAGGGTTTTTGGTAATCCTATAGTTAGAACCTGGGTCATCCCAAGTAACCCAACAATGATTTTGTTTCCAGTTGAAACTTAGAAGATTAGATCAGGAGGGATGTATCATGCAGTATAGCACGAAGGTTTAATAAAAGGTAATGTTTGTAGGTTGGAATCCCACGAAATAAGATATTTAAAGATGGGTGACAGTTCAGGAACTAGAGTTTTCCCACAAAGATAAAAGAAGCTCTAGGTTTAAGCTAAGATATTATTTGGAGAGATACGTATTCAGTGAAATACACAAAAGTTTATTTAGTGATTTCCCCACACTATTGCAAGAGTGGATAACCCGGTTGGAATATACCCATCTAAAAAATAGGTTATATCAGTGGAGTGGATAGAAGAGAGTATTGCACAATTGAAAAGGATGAATAACAAATTCACACGCGCAGTAGATTTCTAGATAGACAACATTGTAGTGGGTTATATCACTAAGCTTGCAGTAGATACATCAAAGTCTTATAATGTAGAAGAGAAGGAGTTTCTTAAGGGTCCAAGGGGAAGGTAAATAATTTCATTGTACACCTCCATCAATATATTATTGCATGATAAAGGGGCATTAGCCATGGAATCAGACAACTAAACTACCCTGCATGCATGGGAGAGTTAGGGGAAACCTGAGGAAGGCCTGAGATGGAGGGGCAAATGGATAGATAAGAGAACAATAAATAGAAATATCCCTTTATGATGGATCAAGAGGAGATCCAAGAAATTATTTAGAAGGAAGGAATGATGGACAGTGTCAAACCCTACCAGTATAAGCTTAATAGGAATAAAAGAGTAGTAGTCAAGATGGAGGGCTTGGAGAGTGATGAAGAAGAGGTAGAGGATCTTCATGTTGTGGAGCACATTGAAGAAATATTGCATGCAAAATATAGAAGAAATACTAGAGAAGCGAGATCTAATGAGGAAGCAGATACCCCTGCCCAGATCTGAATCAATGTAGAACCTACAACCCCGTGTACGATTAACAAATCGACAAAGAAATTTTTTTTTAGAAAACAAGTGACTAATAGTTAGAAGAATATAGGAGATCACAATATAAGGGAGGGTACAAGTGGAAGTACCAGTAGTAGTACAGGTAGTGGTACACGTGGAAGTACTAGTAGCAACACCAATGGGAGTTCAAGTCTGAACAATAGTACATAGATAGTAGTATCGTGCAGAGCAGGTACAACACATTCCACAATGGAAAGCACAGATCCAATGATAATATTACCATAGTTTCATGGAGATGGATCAGAAGACCCAGATAAGAACCTATTTGTGTGTGAAATAATATTGGAAGAAAAAGAAATCATTGATGAAGAGGAAAAAGTAGCACAGTTAACAATAACATTCAGAAACTGTGTGTTGGATTGGTACATGAACCTAGCAGTAAAAAACACATAGAGTGCACCAGAAATAATAGCAGAGATCAAACAGGAATTGATCACTGAATTTCAGAGGATGAAATCAGAGGATTAGTTTATGAATGAGATGATTGAGGTTAGACAAAAACTAGGAGAATATGTATGGGACATTGGTCATAAGTTTAAGACATTGAAAGGTAAACTAAAGTATCCCATTTCTGACATGCAACATAGACAATTATTTATAAATTCTTTTTTACCCCATTTCAAATATCCACTGAGACAATGTAAATTTCAAAACCAAGCAAATTCACTACAAGAAGTGATTCAGTTAGAGGAGAATCAGTATAAGGAGACAGATACAACTATAGAGGAGGTGAAGGAAGACTTGAAGAATCTGACGGTGCAATTAAAACAAAATAAAAGAAGGGAGAAAAGAGAAGCAGTGTGGTGTACCCTGTGCAGATAAGAGGGACATCACAAGAATGAGTGTCTAACATTTGCACAATATCTGGGAGTAGGACTTCCAGATCCATTTCCTACAGGAGGGTCATTGTGTGAAATATGAAAGACACATGGGCATGATCCTTATCACTACACTATGATGTAGAAGTACAAGACAAAACCGAAGAGTACTTTCTTTAAAAAATTTATGTCAGTGGGGAATGAAGACAAAAATTGTAGAACTATGGAGTTAATGAAGGAAAGAACCTCATATTCATATAGGATGTAGGCTAAGTTGATGACATGACATACTTTTCCATAGTTTGGCAATGAAAAACAATTTCAAGTAGTTCCATAGTTTCAACAACCCCCGTAGTATAATCAGGCACCACATTATCATCAAAAGAACATGGATCCACAGGGGAACAAAGGAGGATTCATAGGTAGAGTATGAGGAGGAATGGGCAGAGGCAAAGGGCTTATTATCTTCCATAATTTTTAGCAGCAAGGACACTATACCAGGTATTGTTCTCAACTAACAACAACATGTATGTATTGTTGTGCAATAGATCACGTGACAGAAGAGTGCACGAAGTTAATGATGAAGATCGAGGAGAAGAGGAATATAAACAACCAAAATCTTCAGTGGATTGTTGTAGAAATAAGGGATCCTAGGAGGAACATCAACATAGTGACCATAGGAGTAGTTAAGACAAGAGAATACACACAAGATCAAAAGAAGGAATATCAGTGTTGGATTCAGAAGAACACTCAGTCACAACATCAGTTTGATGCAAAGAAGAAAAAGGAAACTTTCAAAGAAGCAAAGAAGGAATTTATAAAGGAGAATGAAGCCTCGACATCAAATGCTACATAGAGGTATGATACTCTTATTTTTTATATGCCTCAGTATTTGGATCATACTTACAAAGGAGAAAAAATAGAGAAAGTAAGTAACTTAAATAATTTCCTAGAATCTTGATTTAAATTACTTAATGATAAGAATGTCATGGATTTTTTTAAAAGGATGATTGAGAAATATAGCATAGAGGAAGGGGTAGAAACAAAACCAAAAAACATAAATCAAGTCCATAGAAATAAAAAAAACTAGTAGAGAGTTCATATTGAATGAAAACATAGGAGACTTTAATATGGGGAATGTTATCCTTGACTTAGGATCAGATGTCAAAAATTTTCTAAAGAAGACTTGGGAAGCAATGGGAGAACCTACACTTAGGTATTCCAATATCTAATTGAATCTAGCAAACCAATAGAGAGTGATCCCCATAGGTATATTGAAGAATACAACAATGGATCCAGATGGTGTGTGCACTACAAAAGACTTTGAAGTAATGGATACGATGGATGAGTCTATACCATTTCCAACACTTTTGGGAATTGATTGGGCCTTCGAAAATCAGGACATAATTAATTTAAAGACTATAAAGATGATATTTGAAGGTGGGAAATTTAGGGTAGTATCACCTTTGTATCCCTCGGATTGTGAAATATATGTAGAACCTATTCCTGACAGTGTTTTAGGGTATGACGTGAACCAATTGTATAGGACCACTGCATGAGAAGAAGACTATGTGAATCCAACTGCAGATGGAGTACTCAGTTGGAGGAGTATCAATTCCAATATGGTAGATTCATATATTGGAGTAGAAAAGTGGAAGAAAATATTGCATGAAGTCTCTACTAGGAGGTGCGCTATAATTACATGCATAGTAAGATGGGTTAGAACAGAAGTAAGAAAGTTTCCCACATTTACTGAAGAGGACAATTTAGAAAAATTCTTCATAGTGTTTGAATCAGAGGTTTTGGATAGTCAAATATTATTAGTGTTGGATATAGCACTAAGAGACATACCTACATGATGGTGGGGTGCACATAAGGAGGTAATTCAGGACTAGTATTAGTGTGATATACTGATGCACATAAGATTTGATAGGAGTCAGCAGGATAGACCCTTACAGAAGTATGATGGAAGAGGGAAACCAAGACATCATATAAATTATTGTGTCACTAAATGGAGATTAGTACAACTAGGGTAATGGATGCATTACTTTATTCATACCTTAGAGGGAATACCAAGTAATTGGTACAAGGAACAAGAACTGTGCAGAGAAACTGTGAGTTGGGGCGTAGTGCAACAAAACTTTATTAGGAACTTTTCATTTGAAAGTGAGAATCCATGGGTGGATATGAAATTACAGAGGATGAAAAGGAATATATTTGTAGAATATGGGGTAGATACAGTGATATTAGATATATATTACATAAAAGAAACACTTGAATAACTAGTTTACTGTTATCGGGTCACAGAGGGTGAAGAAGTAGAAGACAACCCACGTGACATACATATAATAGAAGGGGAAGGGGAAAGAGGGTTGGAAGGACCCCAGTTAAAATCATAATAACTTACTGTGCCTATGAATATTATACAGGTCAATATTGGGACTGAAGAGAATCCCAATATAGCCAACATTGGAGATTATTGGGATAGTGAGACAATGGAAAAGATAACAGAATTACCGCGTGAGTATAGTGACTTATTCCCAGCCACATTTTCAAATATGAAATGGGTAGCAGGAGAAATTGGAGAGATTAAGATACCCCTCATACCAGATGCAATACCAGTAAGACAGAGACCATACAGATTGAACCCCATCTATAAGCAGAAGATTAAGGAAAAACTTGACAGAATGCTAGAGTCAGGAATCATAGAGCTTGCGGCAGAATCATAGTGGATTAGACCAATGGTGGTCCAAGAAAACAAGACTAGAGGGATTAGGATATGTGTGGATATGAGAAAGTTAAATTATGAATGTCTGCGTGATCCTTTTCCTACTCCATTTTCAAATGAAGTTTTAGAGAATGTGGGAGGACATGAAGTCTACTCCTTCACAGATGGATTTTCAGGGTACCATCATATCAAAATTGCTTCGAAGGATAGGTACAAAACCAAATTTGCAACAGTGTGGTGTTCATATCAGTATACAATAATTCCATTTGGTTTAAATAATGCACCAACAATATTTTCTAGAGTAGTAGTAGTTGCATTCAAGGATTTTATACACAAGTTTTTAGAGGTGTATCTTGATTATTGGACAATATTCAATTTATTAAAGGACCATGTAGAAATTATGAGGTTAATGTTAAAAATATGTAGGCAATGCCATATTTAATTAAACATTAAGAAATGTAGATTCAATACATTTTTTTGCATCCTACTTGCACAGATTGTATGCAAATAGGGCTTGATAGTAGACCCTGCAAAGATACAAGAGCCTTAAGAATTTTCAATGATGATAACCTAGTTCAAGGAAAATATCACCTATGTAGGGTTTTCAAGAGCATAGGATACAAGGACAAAGCCACTAATAGGATGATAAAAAAATCCCTAGATAGATAAAGTAATGGACCTAAACCACCTAACAACCAACCCCCCGGTACTACAGCCTACCTACCTTCTATCCAAGGAATAATTGATCATATTGCAAATGTCTTGATAAAGAAAGAGATTAAGACCTCCTTTAAACCCTCAGAAACCATCAAACAAAAAATGAAATCCGTTAAATATGAACCCGACCATATGAAATGTAAAGGCGTTTACAAAATAGAATTCTCTTGTGGTTAATGCTACATAGGAGAAACTGGTCATTCCTTTTATATCAGAATCAAAGAACATGGAGCAGATATAAAAAATGAACGTACACACACCTCAACTTTAGTCGAACACTCCTTTTCTTCCAAACACCACATACGCCTAGAAGACACAAAAATGTTAGCCAAGGAATATCACTTCTTCAAACGCAGAATCAAAGAAGCTATTGAAATTATTAAACACCCTAACA
>ML829449.1:0-57911 GCA_009831015.1 Picea engelmannii | reverse complement strand
GATTTTGGAGTCTTATCATGGTATAGTTTGACCTCTAAGTGGTTGATTCCTGACCAACTTCACTAATGCTCCATTTATGCATGAGCGAGGGTTCTTGTGGAGACATCCATGAATTCGACGTTGTGTTGGATTGTGTAGATGTGTTCAAGAAATATTTGGGGAGATTCCACTAAAATTAAAGGACTCTTTGCATAGTTTTGGTTGCTTGTTGGGTAGATTCTATAAATGCTTGAGGTATTTTGATTGATATCTTGTGTTGGTACTCTCTTCAACCATTGCATGTATTGTTGTAAGAATTTTTTGATGATAAAAATAGGAATTCATTAAAGGACTGAAACTTTAGTAAGATACTCATGAAAGATCACATGAACATTCAAGCATGGATTATTGCGATCCAGAGCCTTTATAGAACTAAGTTTTTTTATATCCCAATGATAGGTCTTGTCGTAATTTGTCATTTGATTTCATTTTGAAGTGTGTTTTTTTGGAATTAGTTGTTATCATAGGCTGGAATAGGCTATGATCATGCATTTCTTGTGCTTTCATATCAAAGTATATGAAATCACAAATTGATGGTTTAATGTCCGACACCCTCCATGACTTGAAGTTGAACGTCATTTTTCTCTCTTCATCCTTGTTCTTGGCATATATTTGGGGGGTGACCATCATGTTTATGTTACTTTATAGTTGCACATGCATATTTCCACTTATGTATTGGTTCCTACTGTTATGTTGTTGTTTTCTTTGATCTCACTTAATACCATTGCACTCACACTTGACCTCTTTCCTTTTGCATTATATTTCTTCCCTTTTGTGATCTTTTACCGATGGAGAGAACCACTACCATGAGTGGACATTACATTCTAGTACTAATCTATATTCATTTTGGATAGGTTGGTTCCACATGCTTGGAATATAGAAGTGTTCCATTGAGCCACTCATTCTCTCTATATGAGATCATTTTTAACTCTTTTTCATTCTTGTTAAACCATGAAAAATACACCTTATCAAGTTCATTTTTACCTCTTTTTTAAGATCATAAAACTATACAAAAAATACATTATCGAGCACATGTTTATATCTCTTTTGCACTCATAAAACCATGAAGGAGTCACTCAGGAAAAAAAAAATGTGTGAGGTGTTTTTTTACCATTGATATCTATTCTAAAAAGTGGCATCCTCCAATCACGTCAACCTTGTACATGGAACCTATTTGTGTCTTTGTCTTATAGTTGGGTTATAGATTATCTAGGAGTCACACCAATAGTACGAGTCATATACTCCTCTGAATGGTTACTCTTATAGTTACTATGGAGAAGGATTCGGTGCCTCATCTATTCTCGTGCTATATCAGTGATGCACTTCAGTCAATGTTTCCAAGTCATCAATGTATCATGTTATATGTTCAAGGGAAGTAAGCCTGAGTTTGCCATATGCTATCTTATTGACCATCTATGTTATCCATCCCTATGTCAATTGTACTTTGTGATTATATCTCTTCACAAAACCTCTTGAAATATATTTTATGTCGATTTATGGGGGATACATCAAGGCCCTCTTTCAATGGATGTCTTCCTATCGACTTCAACACATTATCTAGGAGATGGATCTAGAAACCAACTAGTACCTTGGATCTTGCAATCCTTAGTGGTAGGCCTCCTCGCGTTTGACAACATGTTTACATCGTTGAATCCTAATCGATTGATTCTATGAGTATTCGACATTGGATCCTATATTTACACTCTTTATATTGTACTGGGTAACTTTGGGTCCATTTTCATCATTGGTGGGTCCCTCACATCTATTAATGGTATTCATCAATGAATGGTAATCATATAGTTTCTACCATGCTTGACATCATCTCATTTATTCACTTGACATAGAATAATACTATCAATATTGCAGTGAAGACCATGGTTTTAGAGGCACATCACTCATTCATGATACCCTCTCCAAAATTTCAATGGACTATATCACTATTGTATTAGTAATTTGAATACTACAAGGGAACTCACCTTGGTCTTCGATGTATTCCTAATGCATATTGTGACATAGATTCACATTATGTTTTCTCATGGTTATGATTTCTTTGATGACATGGATCCATTATGTACTATTTTGTATCCATGGTCTTGCATTTCACTTCATGGATCCAAAATGTATTGTGTTGGTGACCATGCTTCATTTATCTTCCAACCATGGGTATTCCTACCTTGAGTATGATCTATATAAGTTTGGTTGATGATTTATTGCATGTACTCACTGAATCATTGATCTCTCATCTCCTTCCTTATGTTTCCTCACATTTGTGGATATTATAATTTTCTTCAGCCATCAGTTCCTCTTCTAACCTCACACATTAGGGGGCATATTGTTGGCATAGGCTAATTTTGGGAAAAATCGAAGAATTTTTGAAGGAATCACAGTAGCATTGGAAAACAGGGGAGCGTGCCAGAAATAGAATAAAAGTAGCACTGAAAAAAGAGGAAAAACCCACACCGAGAAAATAAGTTGGAAAGTGGAAAAGTGTCGAATTGGAGCAATGGCTGGATTGAGGACCAACCATGAATGAGTCAGCTGGAAAGTGGAAAAACATAATCTTGTTAGGGTTAGGGTTTTTGTAAGGGATTTGTCATAGTTTTGTATAATAAGAATGTATTAGGACCATGAAAGGGTTCGAAGCTCGGGATGTTTGAGTGTGTAGGTATTGTCAAGATTGTAGTAGATATTCTTGTGAGTAATATGTCTGGTGGAGAGACCATGTCGATCTGTGGATATCGGGCATAATGAAGGAAGGATTGTATAATGCCCATCACTACATTTTTACATGGATATGAATAAAGATCCCAATGAAAAATATTTGTGGATGTGGCCCCGGGGGGTGAACCATGGTATATCTGTGTTTTTATGTGACTGTATGAAATGTTTGTGATTACAATTACTTTGATAATTTTTTATGATGAATATGTTGTTTGTTAAAGGAATGAACACTCTACATTAAGAATAATCTAACATAATCTACAAAACAATATTACATAAATGAATTTTATAGCTAGTGTTTAGATCATAATATTGGGTTACAGTAGATGAATCTCTATAATTGAATGCGTGCTATTATAATGAATATTGGAAGTTCTATTGGATTATTAGTGGTAATGGTTCGAACTAGGATCTAATGGGAGTTTAAAGAATGACAGTGAGTACATCCATTTCCCCCTGAGAGATAAATACACATCCCATCCCAAGGTTTCAGACATTTGAGTCCTGCGGCCACCCATAGAATCAATCTCGAGTGAGATTTCGTGGTGCAATATGTGCGCCATGTTTCCTTCTGGTATCCAAAAGGGTCGATGGTAGAAGGGTTTTTGGTAATCCTATAGTTAGAACCTGGGTCATCCCAAGTAACCCAACAATGATTTTGTTTCCAGTTGAAACTTAGAAGATTAGATCAGGAGGGATGTATCATGCAGTATAGCACGAAGGTTTAATAAAAGGTAATGTTTGTAGGTTGGAATCCCACGAAATAAGATATTTAAAGATGGGTGACAGTTCAGGAACTAGAGTTTTCCCACAAAGATAAAAGAAGCTCTAGGTTTAAGCTAAGATATTATTTGGAGAGATACGTATTCAGTGAAATACACAAAAGTTTATTTAGTGATTTCCCCACACTATTGCAAGAGTGGATAACCCGGTTGGAATATACCCATCTAAAAAATAGGTTATATCAGTGGAGTGGATAGAAGAGAGTATTGCACAATTGAAAAGGATGAATAACAAATTCACACGCGCAGTAGATTTCTAGATAGACAACATTGTAGTGGGTTATATCACTAAGCTTGCAGTAGATACATCAAAGTCTTATAATGTAGAAGAGAAGGAGTTTCTTAAGGGTCCAAGGGGAAGGTAAATAATTTCATTGTACACCTCCATCAATATATTATTGCATGATAAAGGGGCATTAGCCATGGAATCAGACAACTAAACTACCCTGCATGCATGGGAGAGTTAGGGGAAACCTGAGGAAGGCCTGAGATGGAGGGGCAAATGGATAGATAAGAGAACAATAAATAGAAATATCCCTTTATGATGGATCAAGAGGAGATCCAAGAAATTATTTAGAAGGAAGGAATGATGGACAGTGTCAAACCCTACCAGTATAAGCTTAATAGGAATAAAAGAGTAGTAGTCAAGATGGAGGGCTTGGAGAGTGATGAAGAAGAGGTAGAGGATCTTCATGTTGTGGAGCACATTGAAGAAATATTGCATGCAAAATATAGAAGAAATACTAGAGAAGCGAGATCTAATGAGGAAGCAGATACCCCTGCCCAGATCTGAATCAATGTAGAACCTACAACCCCGTGTACGATTAACAAATCGACAAAGAAATTTTTTTTTAGAAAACAAGTGACTAATAGTTAGAAGAATATAGGAGATCACAATATAAGGGAGGGTACAAGTGGAAGTACCAGTAGTAGTACAGGTAGTGGTACACGTGGAAGTACTAGTAGCAACACCAATGGGAGTTCAAGTCTGAACAATAGTACATAGATAGTAGTATCGTGCAGAGCAGGTACAACACATTCCACAATGGAAAGCACAGATCCAATGATAATATTACCATAGTTTCATGGAGATGGATCAGAAGACCCAGATAAGAACCTATTTGTGTGTGAAATAATATTGGAAGAAAAAGAAATCATTGATGAAGAGGAAAAAGTAGCACAGTTAACAATAACATTCAGAAACTGTGTGTTGGATTGGTACATGAACCTAGCAGTAAAAAACACATAGAGTGCACCAGAAATAATAGCAGAGATCAAACAGGAATTGATCACTGAATTTCAGAGGATGAAATCAGAGGATTAGTTTATGAATGAGATGATTGAGGTTAGACAAAAACTAGGAGAATATGTATGGGACATTGGTCATAAGTTTAAGACATTGAAAGGTAAACTAAAGTATCCCATTTCTGACATGCAACATAGACAATTATTTATAAATTCTTTTTTACCCCATTTCAAATATCCACTGAGACAATGTAAATTTCAAAACCAAGCAAATTCACTACAAGAAGTGATTCAGTTAGAGGAGAATCAGTATAAGGAGACAGATACAACTATAGAGGAGGTGAAGGAAGACTTGAAGAATCTGACGGTGCAATTAAAACAAAATAAAAGAAGGGAGAAAAGAGAAGCAGTGTGGTGTACCCTGTGCAGATAAGAGGGACATCACAAGAATGAGTGTCTAACATTTGCACAATATCTGGGAGTAGGACTTCCAGATCCATTTCCTACAGGAGGGTCATTGTGTGAAATATGAAAGACACATGGGCATGATCCTTATCACTACACTATGATGTAGAAGTACAAGACAAAACCGAAGAGTACTTTCTTTAAAAAATTTATGTCAGTGGGGAATGAAGACAAAAATTGTAGAACTATGGAGTTAATGAAGGAAAGAACCTCATATTCATATAGGATGTAGGCTAAGTTGATGACATGACATACTTTTCCATAGTTTGGCAATGAAAAACAATTTCAAGTAGTTCCATAGTTTCAACAACCCCCGTAGTATAATCAGGCACCACATTATCATCAAAAGAACATGGATCCACAGGGGAACAAAGGAGGATTCATAGGTAGAGTATGAGGAGGAATGGGCAGAGGCAAAGGGCTTATTATCTTCCATAATTTTTAGCAGCAAGGACACTATACCAGGTATTGTTCTCAACTAACAACAACATGTATGTATTGTTGTGCAATAGATCACGTGACAGAAGAGTGCACGAAGTTAATGATGAAGATCGAGGAGAAGAGGAATATAAACAACCAAAATCTTCAGTGGATTGTTGTAGAAATAAGGGATCCTAGGAGGAACATCAACATAGTGACCATAGGAGTAGTTAAGACAAGAGAATACACACAAGATCAAAAGAAGGAATATCAGTGTTGGATTCAGAAGAACACTCAGTCACAACATCAGTTTGATGCAAAGAAGAAAAAGGAAACTTTCAAAGAAGCAAAGAAGGAATTTATAAAGGAGAATGAAGCCTCGACATCAAATGCTACATAGAGGTATGATACTCTTATTTTTTATATGCCTCAGTATTTGGATCATACTTACAAAGGAGAAAAAATAGAGAAAGTAAGTAACTTAAATAATTTCCTAGAATCTTGATTTAAATTACTTAATGATAAGAATGTCATGGATTTTTTTAAAAGGATGATTGAGAAATATAGCATAGAGGAAGGGGTAGAAACAAAACCAAAAAACATAAATCAAGTCCATAGAAATAAAAAAAACTAGTAGAGAGTTCATATTGAATGAAAACATAGGAGACTTTAATATGGGGAATGTTATCCTTGACTTAGGATCAGATGTCAAAAATTTTCTAAAGAAGACTTGGGAAGCAATGGGAGAACCTACACTTAGGTATTCCAATATCTAATTGAATCTAGCAAACCAATAGAGAGTGATCCCCATAGGTATATTGAAGAATACAACAATGGATCCAGATGGTGTGTGCACTACAAAAGACTTTGAAGTAATGGATACGATGGATGAGTCTATACCATTTCCAACACTTTTGGGAATTGATTGGGCCTTCGAAAATCAGGACATAATTAATTTAAAGACTATAAAGATGATATTTGAAGGTGGGAAATTTAGGGTAGTATCACCTTTGTATCCCTCGGATTGTGAAATATATGTAGAACCTATTCCTGACAGTGTTTTAGGGTATGACGTGAACCAATTGTATAGGACCACTGCATGAGAAGAAGACTATGTGAATCCAACTGCAGATGGAGTACTCAGTTGGAGGAGTATCAATTCCAATATGGTAGATTCATATATTGGAGTAGAAAAGTGGAAGAAAATATTGCATGAAGTCTCTACTAGGAGGTGCGCTATAATTACATGCATAGTAAGATGGGTTAGAACAGAAGTAAGAAAGTTTCCCACATTTACTGAAGAGGACAATTTAGAAAAATTCTTCATAGTGTTTGAATCAGAGGTTTTGGATAGTCAAATATTATTAGTGTTGGATATAGCACTAAGAGACATACCTACATGATGGTGGGGTGCACATAAGGAGGTAATTCAGGACTAGTATTAGTGTGATATACTGATGCACATAAGATTTGATAGGAGTCAGCAGGATAGACCCTTACAGAAGTATGATGGAAGAGGGAAACCAAGACATCATATAAATTATTGTGTCACTAAATGGAGATTAGTACAACTAGGGTAATGGATGCATTACTTTATTCATACCTTAGAGGGAATACCAAGTAATTGGTACAAGGAACAAGAACTGTGCAGAGAAACTGTGAGTTGGGGCGTAGTGCAACAAAACTTTATTAGGAACTTTTCATTTGAAAGTGAGAATCCATGGGTGGATATGAAATTACAGAGGATGAAAAGGAATATATTTGTAGAATATGGGGTAGATACAGTGATATTAGATATATATTACATAAAAGAAACACTTGAATAACTAGTTTACTGTTATCGGGTCACAGAGGGTGAAGAAGTAGAAGACAACCCACGTGACATACATATAATAGAAGGGGAAGGGGAAAGAGGGTTGGAAGGACCCCAGTTAAAATCATAATAACTTACTGTGCCTATGAATATTATACAGGTCAATATTGGGACTGAAGAGAATCCCAATATAGCCAACATTGGAGATTATTGGGATAGTGAGACAATGGAAAAGATAACAGAATTACCGCGTGAGTATAGTGACTTATTCCCAGCCACATTTTCAAATATGAAATGGGTAGCAGGAGAAATTGGAGAGATTAAGATACCCCTCATACCAGATGCAATACCAGTAAGACAGAGACCATACAGATTGAACCCCATCTATAAGCAGAAGATTAAGGAAAAACTTGACAGAATGCTAGAGTCAGGAATCATAGAGCTTGCGGCAGAATCATAGTGGATTAGACCAATGGTGGTCCAAGAAAACAAGACTAGAGGGATTAGGATATGTGTGGATATGAGAAAGTTAAATTATGAATGTCTGCGTGATCCTTTTCCTACTCCATTTTCAAATGAAGTTTTAGAGAATGTGGGAGGACATGAAGTCTACTCCTTCACAGATGGATTTTCAGGGTACCATCATATCAAAATTGCTTCGAAGGATAGGTACAAAACCAAATTTGCAACAGTGTGGTGTTCATATCAGTATACAATAATTCCATTTGGTTTAAATAATGCACCAACAATATTTTCTAGAGTAGTAGTAGTTGCATTCAAGGATTTTATACACAAGTTTTTAGAGGTGTATCTTGATTATTGGACAATATTCAATTTATTAAAGGACCATGTAGAAATTATGAGGTTAATGTTAAAAATATGTAGGCAATGCCATATTTAATTAAACATTAAGAAATGTAGATTCAATACATTTTTTTGCATCCTACTTGCACAGATTGTATGCAAATAGGGCTTGATAGTAGACCCTGCAAAGATACAAGAGCCTTAAGAATTTTCAATGATGATAACCTAGTTCAAGGAAAATATCACCTATGTAGGGTTTTCAAGAGCATAGGATACAAGGACAAAGCCACTAATAGGATGATAAAAAAATCCCTAGATAGATAAAGTAATGGACCTAAACCACCTAACAACCAACCCCCCGGTACTACAGCCTACCTACCTTCTATCCAAGGAATAATTGATCATATTGCAAATGTCTTGATAAAGAAAGAGATTAAGACCTCCTTTAAACCCTCAGAAACCATCAAACAAAAAATGAAATCCGTTAAATATGAACCCGACCATATGAAATGTAAAGGCGTTTACAAAATAGAATTCTCTTGTGGTTAATGCTACATAGGAGAAACTGGTCATTCCTTTTATATCAGAATCAAAGAACATGGAGCAGATATAAAAAATGAACGTACACACACCTCAACTTTAGTCGAACACTCCTTTTCTTCCAAACACCACATACGCCTAGAAGACACAAAAATGTTAGCCAAGGAATATCACTTCTTCAAACGCAGAATCAAAGAAGCTATTGAAATTATTAAACACCCTAACAACTTGAACAGAGATAATGGCCTAGAAATAAGTGAAAACTGGATTCCTCTGATCCAAGACAGACATACCAGGCAATTTACTCTTTGAACTCTAAAACCTAGGTCCCTCTTTCTCAACTAAAAACAACTTTTCGATATTAATAAACCTAAAAACTTGGTTTCAATATTAATAACCTTTCTCCCTTAAACCTTAAATCCTACAATTAATATTGCTCTAAAAAAATAAAATATTTGAAAATGAGAATAGAATAATAATCAAAAATAAAAATAAATTCATTCTAAACATTACATCATTAAACTCTTACCTTAATACAATTAAATAAAACTAATAATCAAACACAATTGATATCATTAATAAACTCGAATACAATTAAGAACCATTACTTCAAAATAATTTGTTTCACCCTAAACACTTTTATAAAAATCTAAGAAATTTATTCTAAAATTAACATTAATAAAACTTTATAAATAATACATTAAAATTAATAATAATAAAAAATTACAAATTAATTAATAATTTAATATAAAAAACCCTTATCCTTTTAATAAAAAATTCAAGTTTTTAGAAGCCGACTTCAAGACTGTAGATTCCTCCCGTAGGATTACTATATATCTTGCTGGCACAGGGGCAGACCCAGGGTTCAGCGCCAAGAGAACACCAACAAGCCCTAGCTACTGGCCCTTTCGACAACACCTATGAAGCAGATGTAGTCTCACCTGAAGCAGCTATGAGGGGGTTGTATAACAGAGATGTCTAGAACCAGGGGAATATTAAGTGGTTCTCATTGCAACAACAACATAACATGCATCTATAATTAAACTAGATCGATCTATCCTTCACAGCTATAGATCTAATCCAATACAATAATGTAGATAACAATATAACAACATCAGAGCTCAAGGCATCAATCACACACACAACAACAGATGTACGTGGTTCACCCTCTCTCTAGGGATACTTCCACAGAACTGTGCTTATGATATATTAAGGTAAAGCTTACAGTTCTGATCTGCACTCTTGGCTAGCAGATCCTCTCTCTCCATCTCGCTTCCCTCCTACGCACCTAGCTGCAGGACTTGATATTCGCACCTAGCTAAAGATCTTACAATCCAAGAAGTCTCTCTCTCTCATCACTTCTCCCACCCTTAATACAATATTCTCCCAATGAATAATAATCGACCATAAGGCTCAACCATAGTACCGACCCGACCTAGGTCCTCTCGACCTCTATTTATACATTATACTCCCTCACTGACAACCTTAGGTCGAAACCTAGGTGTCAAAACCCTAAATACAAAAACCCTATGTGTCTAAAACCCTAGGTCAACTTCACCCTCTTTTTTCGAGCTTCACCAGCCTGTCTTTCCTTCCTTCTCACGCGATGTTCCAAAGCATCCAACGGTGGATTTTCCCACTTTTTGATTTGTCCTCGATCCCTTTACCTTGTTGATCTGTCATCCTCGATCTCCTCATCCAACGGCTTTCTTTTCCATACTTCACTCCATATTTTATATTCTTTTTCTCGCTTCGACCCAGTGACAGTCATTGTGTCTCCCGTGAAGCTCACTTTTTCCCTTTTCTTCCTCGTTCTTTACTTCTTTCCATAACCCAGGGCCAATAGGCCCCCAACACTCACTTGTGACTCATCCTAAAGAACTTGAGATCTGATCCTCTTGTTTTTCTTCGACTTTCAACTGCATAGTGCAGCCCTTGCTTTCTGCTTTATGCCTCCTTTCCATCCTTGTGCAGACTGTCTTTTCTATGTTTGGTACCCAGTTTCAACTACACCCGGTACCTGGACCCTTGTCTTCTTGATTCTACTGAGAGTTGCGAGGTAGCTGGTTGTCATAGTACAACTTCAGTCGACTCCCGTTCACCAAGCCTTCCTTCCAGTCTCCTTTTAATATTTTTAGTTGCGCAGCTCCACCTTCTGTAACATAGACAATCTCATATGGTACGAGCCAATGCATTCTGAACTTCCCAGGGTGTTTTATAAACCTATTGTCATATAGCAGGACTAAATCACCTTGCCTGAATATCTTATTCTTGATGTGTCTATCATGATAGGCCTTTTCTCATTCCTTCTGAATTTGTTGATGGAAGCCTGCAATGAATCTGTCTTCTTCTAATTCGGCTAACTGTGATAGCCTCTCATGAATAGCGCCAGTATCATCCATGTTTGTAAATGCAACAATCCTTAAGCTTGGTACCAAGTACTCCATTGGGACAACAGCTTCAATACCATAAACCAACTTGAAAGGAGTCTGCATTGTTAATTTCTTGCAAGTGGTTCTATAAGCCCAGAGTACTGTTGGTACTCTTAAATCCCAATCACCCATGTTCACACTACAAATCTTTGTCAATGTTGTCTCCAAGATCTTGTTGAATGCTTCAACTATTCTATTTTCTTGTGGATGATAAGGTATTCTCTTCTGATGGTGGACTGCAAATTCTTCAGTCGGGGCTTCAACTATCTTATTGATGAAGTGTGTACCTTGATCACTCATAAGGACCTTAGGGCATCCAAACCTAGTTATTATGTCATAAAATATAAAACATGCAGCTGTAGCTGTGCTATAGTCCTTGACTGCTCTTGCTTCGGCCCATCTAGTCAAGTATTATGTCGCAGTGATAATATACCTTGCTCTTGTGCGCTTTCCTGGTGGGTTTATAGGTCCCACGAAATCAATGGCCCATTTTCAAATGCTTGTAGGGTCATCTGTGGTGCTAATGGAATCTCATCTATTCAGGATGGATTTCCAACTCCCTGGCATACATCACATGCTCTAGCATATTTTTTAGCATCTCTGTGTAACGTAGGCCACCAAAAGCCAGCTCATAGAACCTTCTGCGCAGTTTCTTTTCCTGCATAATTTCCTCCTGCAATTCCTTCATGATATTCTTCGAGGATCATAGGGCATTCTTCCTCCATCACACGTCTTCTTAGGATCTCATCAGGTACCATTTTATATAGCTGACCAACTATCAATGAAAAATATGCAGCGCGCACCACTAACTATTTCTTCAGCGGAATTGTGTATTTGGCTGGAGATATTCCTGTTGAAAGGAACTGGACTATGTATGTGAAGTGGTCATCAATCTTTCTAATGGCGAGCAGCTATGCATCTGGTAGTGTGTCCTCTAGACTGGTAGGTTCTTCACCATGCTCCAACCTCAATAGGTGATCTGGGCCCTTATTCATTCTTCCTGTCTTAACTATGATCTCAAAATCATATTCTTGAAACAGGAGAAGCCATCTGCATATTCTTCCCTCGAACATTGACTTGTTGACTAGGTATTTCAATGCACAGTGATCGGTAAACATTTTAAAGTGTCCTCCCAACAAGTAGTAGTGGAATTTTTGCAATGCATACACCATGGCTAGTCCCTCTTTCTCTGTAGTAGTGTAATTGATTTCAGCTGTGGAGATATTTCTACTGGAAAATGCTAATGGATGATCAATGTCCCCTTCTCTAGGTTGTGCTAGTACTTCTCCTAATGTAATAGAAGATGAATCAACATGCACATGAAATTCCTTTCTCTAATTGGGAAAGACTAGAATAGGTGCAGTGACCATATTTTGTTTCAGTGTGTCGAAGCTCTGTTGGAATTCGTTTGTCCAACCAAACTGACAGTCTTTCTTTAATAACCTCTCCATTGGCGCAGTAATCTGAGCATATCCTTTGATAAATTTCTTGTAATAGCCAGTATATCCTAGCGTAGTGCGCAGTTGTTTGACTGAGGTAGGTGGTGGTAAATCAACTATAATTTCAATTTTGGATGGATCCACCAACAATCCTTGCTTGCATACAAGATGTCCTAATAATACTCCAAATGGTGAGAATAGGATGCACTTCTTCAAATTCAAAGAAATTTGACACTGCCTGCATTTATCCAGCATTAGCCTTAGACATTCAATGTGATTTTTCAACCAACTAAAAACAGTCTAATCATCAAAGTATGCTTCTAAAAACTTATGCAAAAAATCTTTGAATGCTTCAACCACCACCCTGGAAAATATGGCTGGGGCATTCTTTAGTCCAAATGGAATTACTGTGTATTGGTAGGATCCCCACTCTATGGAAAATGTAGTCTTATGATGGTCCTCCTTGACAATGCGTATATGATGGTATCCTGAAAACCCATCTGTAAAAGAGTATACTTCTTGGCCTCCCACGTTATCCAGCACTTCGAATGTGAAAGGTGTAGGGAAGGGGTCATGTAGACAAGCATCATTCACCTTCCTGAGATCTACACAAATCTTGATCTCACCTATTTTCTTATCTTGCACTACCATGGGGTTGATCCACTCTGACTCTTCGATAGGTTCAATAATCCTCGCTTCCAGCATTCTGTTGAGCTCAACCTTCACTTTTTCCTTACATTTCGAGTTCAATTTGTAAGGTCTTTGCTTGACTGGCTTTGCATGTGGTTTCAAAGGTATTCTCATTTATCCCATAGGTCATTTGATTCCCTTCATATCAGTGAACTTGGTTGGAACAAGTCCTAATACTCATGCAATAATTCTGTGATTTTGTCCATGGTAGAAGCATCCCAGTAATCTCCGACATTGGCAAGCTTTGGTGTCTCCTCTATCCCGATATTGACTTTCTTTATCTTTATCGGCTATCCAATGAATGGCAGTTCCACTCCTAGACCTTCCACATCTCTCTGACCTTCTGTTTCTATGATATTCACCTTCCTTGGATCATCGTCTTCGTCAGCATTGATGGTGTAGCACGTCTACAGTTTCTGGAGGGGCGCAGCCCATTCATCCACTTCTTGTTCCAAGGGGAGGCCAGATGCCTCCTCAAATACTTTTTGTCTCATCATCTGTAGTGCTTGATATACAGAAGGAAATTCATTGTCAAACAAAAAGGTGGTTATAAAATTTTGGATCATACCTTCCCATTCTGAAGTGCCAAGGCGCAGCTCTGCTTGAAGGTACCAGTTAATCGGGGTGGTATCCAGTGTATTGAAGAAGCTGTGTACCCATTGTTCTCTAGGAATGTCACTCCAGGCCTCTTCGCAACTTCATACATGGTCCTTTGGGCAGCTTCGACCTATGTATCGTGCTTCGCATCTTCCTTCTTGTGCTGAGAACCGCATAATAATCAGGGTTCATCATTATGTCCAATCTGTAATATTTCTTTTATGTGTCCCCCACCATCTTGCTGGTGTGGATTTCATGGCTTCATCCATTGCCAACAACTTCTATTATGTTGGTACACTTTTCTAAAATTATGATAAGAATCTTTCTAGAGAGTTCATCCCATCAAATGTGGGTAGATTACTCACTATTGTGTCAATCCAACGAACTTCTTTGGTTATCCTAGCACATCTTCTTATAGATACTTCATACATCTGGTTCTGCCAGTTCTCCAACACTTCTTCAGAGTTGTATGAACATGCACTATCACTTCGCCAGCTCAGATTTATGTCAGCTATAGGGTTGATGTAATCCTGTTGTCTGGCCATTAATTTGTAGGTGTTTTCTAGTTCAAATGCATGGTCCTCTTCTCTGATGGGTTCTATGTATCGTGGACCCTCATCTAGATCTAAAGGTGCAATGACCCTAAGGCTAGTTTTCTCAAATGTCATGCATCAGTTCTTTAAATCAACAATAGTGGAATTGTCGAAGGCCCAATCGATTCCTAATAATGCAGGGTAAGGGAAACTATCATCAACAATTTCAATTACTTCAAAATCTGCAAAGGTTCTTACTCCATCGATGTCCACTGGGACATGCTCTAATCATCCAAATGGGTTGACATCTTTCTGTTAGCCATGCAAAGCCTGATAGGGGAATATATCAGCTTGGGTTTTCCCATCAATGCCCAAGTCTTCTTCGTCATGACATTGACTTATGACCCTAAGTCAAGGACCACATAGTTTACCTCATACTCTCCTATCTGAGCATTCAAGTGTAATTCTTTATTTGTTCTTCTCCTTTTTCCAATTTGGTGCACTGCTCTATTCAACAAGGGGTCTATTTTTCCTAGTTCATACTACTTGATTAAATCTTGTAATTCTTTTACAATGCCTTTATCTTGAATCAACTTAACACAAGTGTGCAAGAATTCCATGAGTTTTCTTACCTCTTTCCCTTCTGTTGGTGATGCAGACAGATCAAACGCCTGAGGCATACTATATTCTTTGATTTTTGGTTGTCTCTTTGATGAATATCCTTGATCTCCTTTGAACTCTTTCCTTGCCTCCTCGAATATCTACCTTTATTTCTTAGCATCAAACGTTGGGGTCTTTTCTGTAGCTTTTTTGAATCCGTGGTCATTTTCAGTCCTTCCTTGGGTTTCTCTTTCTTCCCCTATAGCAGTGCCTCCTTGAGTAATAACAACGACTCTAGGGTCTACTCCACGAGGTTTAGCATATATTAGTTGTACTTGTGGGTTCTGTTGGGGTCCTCGTTTTCCCTGAAGTTTAGCCAACAGAATGGGGCATTCTTCTATGACATGCTCGAAGGAGTTACAGTAACTACAGGTTGTGCGAGGATTCTGACAATCCCTTGCTAAATGTCCTGGTTGTGTGCAGTTGTAACAGATTATTTTTCCTCAGCCTCAGCCCATACCTCCTCCTCCTCCTCCTCCTCTATAGCCACCGTGAGGAGTGAAATTTCCTCTCCCTAGAGAGTTGTACTGCAGAGTGTTTCCCTCTTGTTGTACTTCACCTTGAATTTTGTATATGTCTCTCGACCTTTCATGAATGAGATCATAATCTCTACAATCCTGATCATCATGCCCCACTGATTTGTAGAATGTACAATACAAGTTTGTGGGTGTTTGGACATACTTCTACATGTAGTAGCACTCACCTGGGCAATGCCTATTTCTGCATACCTCGCACCAGGGTAAGTTAAATTGCTTTAAGGGGCTCGATGCCCCTAATGCCAAGTACTCATGAAATAAGGGACAGTGTTCCTTATCATGGCCTTCCGATATACATCTGACACACCAGATATCATCCCTTTTATATTTTCCCTTGTCTTTCTTCATATCCTCGACCTATAAATTCAAACTAGTTAGTTGGCTCATGATCTGGCTAATGCCTGAGCTAGATTCTCCCATCGATGTTGATTCAAGCTTCATGGAAATCTCCAAAGCTTCTTCCTAAAATGCAATCTTCTACTTCATCAAATGGATTCTTATGTGTGGTAACAACATAGTGATGAACCACTCTTTGTTTTGTTCGTCGGGGATTTGGAAAGTTAATCGGCCTGTCAGGGTATTGAATCTCTAGTCGAACTCCCAAATAGGTTCTGCTACCTTTTGTTTAATCTCTTTTAGTTCTGTAATACATTGTGATTCTGACTTAGGTTTCTTAAACTCTGCAATCAACGCATTCTTGATCTCATTCAGGGACTTAGGCTGTGCCAATCCTTGGACTAGTTTCATGTACCATCTTAGTGCGCGGTCCCTTAGCCTAGTGCTGAACTGGATTCTCTTGATGGCTTCATCGGTGATACTTTTAATATTCCATATGGCCTCACACAGAAACCAATGTTGATCTGGATCTTCAGATCCATCTCATCTAAATATAGGGAGTCTCATTTCATCTGCCATAAATCTGACTAGGGTTCTTGTCTGAGTAGATGCTGGGCTACTGGTAATAGTACTTTGAAGACTCTAGTGGTTCTGACTATTCTGACTACTAAGTGTTGTTGGGATAACAGGAGGATTAACGTTACTTACCTCAATAGTTCACGCAGTTCTTGAGGTTTCTGGCTCATTTTGGCACAGTTCTTCAGCTTCCCCTTCTTTTGTTCTGGTGGGCTCTGGATGCTCTTCGTCAGTTAGATATAGCTCTTCTCCACTATAGAAATATTCTTCTCTATATTTTTTCTTAAACAAATTCTCAAAGTGAGCTCCTCGAAATACTTTCCCACTATGCATATGCCCTGCTTCTGTGTCGTTGTCATTGTCTGAGATCTTGAACATTACTTTTTCAGGTTCGATCAATCTGTTGTGTATTCAAGATGTGGTTTTCTTGCAAGAGCATCTTGATTCTCAGCTTCAAGAAGTGAAAAAAAATTCCCCTGGGTCCCTTGAAAACATATCTCTCGGCTTGACTCTAAGATTATGTTCTGTCAACAGCAAACTCAGTGATATACCCTCCTATGGTACTATCAAACCAATGATCTATTTCTCTGGATACAGTGTTGTCGACTCTCTTGACCTTCTGGATCAATGTTGGTGTCCAAACCATAGGGGGTCTAGATCTAATTTCAAACTATGTGTCAGCTAATCTAGCTAACCACTCATGTAACTCTTGATGGATTCCTCCAAAGAAGATCTCATGAATGTCAGTGAAGATGTATCTTTGTATCCAATCTTCAGTTCTTATTGTAGGGTTCTTGTTCTGGGATTCAGCGAAGTCCTTCCCTTGATCCTCTACCCACTTCTGAATCTCTGTATTCGATGGGAACCACCTTGACATTCCCTTAAAAATATTCATGTCTTGACAATGGAACCATTTGTTGGCATAGGAGCAGACCTAGGGTTCAGCTCCAAGAGCGCACCAACAAGCCCTAGCTATTGGCCCTTTCGATAGCACCTGCAAAGCAGATGCAGTCTCACCCAAAGCAGCTATGAGGGGGTTGTAGGACCGATATGTCTACAACCAGGGGAATATTAAGTGGTTCTCATTGCAACAACAACATAACATGCATCTATCATTAAACTAGCTAGATATATCCTTCACAGCTATAGATCTGATCCAATACAACAATGCAGATAACAATATAACAACATCAGAGCTCAAGGAATCAATCACACACATAACAACAAATGTACATGGTTCACCCTCTCTCTAGGGCTATGTCCATAGAACTATGCTTATGATATATTAAGGTAAAGATTACAGTTATGATCTTCGCTCTTGGCCAGCAGATCCTCTCTCTCCATCTCTCTTCCCTCCTGTGCACCTAGCTGCAGGACTTGATCTTCACACCCAGCTGAAGATCTTACAATCCCAGAAGGCTCTCTCTCTCATCACTTCTCCCACCCTTAATACAATATTCTCCCAATGAATAATAACCGACCACAAGGCTCAACCATAGTACCGACCTAAACTAGGTCCTCTCAACCTCTATTTATACATTATACTCCCTCACCGACAACCTTAGGTCAAAACCTAGGTGTCAAAACCCTAAATACAAAAACCCTAGGTGTCTAAAAACCTAGGTCAACTTGACCCTCTTTTTTCGAGCTTCGCCAGCCTGTCTTTCCTTCCTTATCGCATGGTGTTCCAAAGCATCCAACGATGGAGTTTCCCACTTTTTGAGTCATCCTCAATCTCTCTCCCTTGCTGATCTATCATCCTCAATCTCCTCATCCAAAATCTTTATTTTCCACACTTCGCTCCATCTTTTTTGTTCTTTTTCTCGCTTCGACCCAGTGACAGTCACTGTGTCTCCCATGAAGCTTGCTTTTTCCCTTTTCTTCCTCGTTCTTCACTTCCTTCCATAACCCAGGGCCAACATATCTCTTCTCTTAAGTTTCTTCTTTACCCAGGCTTAGATTTCCTGATGATGGGTCCTAATATGGACTCGAAACATTGACCTCCGATAAACAATATTGTGGTTCCTTTGATTCCTCCAAACATTCCTTCCCATAGAAATCTTACTGTTCAAATTGTTGTTATTGTAAATTTACCACCATCAGAGTCAGTGCACCAGTTGAGAGAAACATTGGGCCACACAAGGTACTATAGGAAATTCATAAAGGGTTATGAAAAGATTACTACACCCATGGAGAAGTTACTAAATAAATACATCAGGTTTCAGTGGAATGATGAATGCCAAGAGATCTTGGACATACTGAAAGAGAAAATGGTGACATCACCAATTTTGATTTTTCTAGATTGGACAAAGGAATTTCATGTGCATGTGGATGCTTCATCCATTACACTTGGAGTAGTTTTAGCACAACCAGGTGAAGGACACATTGATCGCCCAATACATTTTTCTAGTATAAAATTGTAAGAGTATGAACATAACTATAATACTACAGAAAGGGAAGGTTTGTCTATGATATATGCCTTATAGAATTTCATACATTACTTATTGGGTCAACATTTTAAGATGTTTACAGATCATTCTACCTTGAAGTACCTAGTTAACAAGCCAGTTTGGGGGGCGAGGATCTGTAGATGGTTTTTATTGTTTCAGGAATTTTATTTTGAGATCATAGTAAAAACAGGTAAGATGAATGCATGAAAACATCATCTATCAAGAATTACTAATGGAGAGGATCCAAAGAACTTGGAGGAGAATTTTCCTAATGCTAACTTATTTTCTGTTCAGATTGCTAATGATTATTTTTATAGCATTGTTGGATTTTTTTGCACAGGAATGGCTCCTAAGGAATTTATTGTCATGAAAAAAAAATAGTTGGTAGTGTGCACTGCAGACTATCAGTTGTTTGAAAGTCATTTATACAAGTTAGATGCAGACAAAATTTTGAGAATATGTGTGATGGAGCATGAACGCTCCATGGTGCTAGCAGAAGCACATGAAGGAATAGATGGATGACAATATGCAAGAAAGAATACAACACAAAAGGTGTGTTTCATAGTATTATGGTGGCCTACAGTGCATAAGGATGCAAAGGAATACTATCAGACCTGTGATGTCTGTTAGAGGGTGGGGAAACCATCCATAAGGGATGAAATGTCACTTATGCCCCAAGTAACTTTATAGGTATTTGATAAATGGGATGTGGATTTGATTGGACCTATTAATCCACCAACAAGAAGGTCAGGAGTCAGATACATCATCACTGCGACAAAATACTTAACCAAATGGGCATAATCATCCTCAGTGAAGGATTGCAAGGAAGAAAATGCAACATGGTTCATGTTTGAGAACGTGGTGACTAGATTTGGACATCGTACAATTTTGTCAAGTGATCAGGGAACTCAATTTATTAACAGTACAATCAGATCTCTAATAGAATAAATCGAGATACATCATTAGAAGAGCACACCTTACGATCCCTAAGAAAATGGTACAATACAATATTTTAACAAGATTCTAGAGAATGCATTGACAAATATTTGCAATGTCAATAGGGATGATTGGGATTTGAAGGTATCAGTAGTATTATGGGCTTACAGGACTACATGCAAGAAGCTTACAGGACTAACACCATTCAAATTGGTGTATGGGCAGGAATCACTAGTTCCATTGGATTATTTAATACCTAGTCTATGCATTGCAATAATCACCAACATGACAAAAGAAGGTGTTTTCCAGGAAAGATTGGATCAACTGATGGAACTGGAAGAAGACATAATTTTAGCAGGATTTCACCAAGAAGTACAGAAAGAAAAGGATAAATCTTTCATGATAGGAACATAAAACAAAAATATTTAAAGAAGGAGACCTAGTTCTCCACTATGACAACAGGTATTTACAACACCCTGGGAAGTTCAAGATGCATTGGTTAGGGCCTTATCAAGTAGAGGATATCACAAATGGAGGTGTTGTGCAACTGAAAGATCTGCAAGAAAGTATCTTAGAGGACTAGTGAATGGCAGTTGACTGAAATTGTATCAAGACAGTCAACCTAACAACCTAAGGTAAAAAATGAAAGAGAAGGTATGATTGTACATATTGTACATAATAGACGTTAGGAGAAAAAGACAAAAATCCATAAAACGAATAAATGTAACAAAAAGAAAAAATATAGGAGAACATTAGAGGTTTTGATATAATAGAATTGTTAGAGTTAACTGTGCGCTGTAGAAAAACCAGTGTTGAAAAAAACTACACGCAAATAAATAGTTGATAGGTACAAAATTACAGCACACAGGAAAAAGTGAAAAAGTGACAACTATTAGTGCAGAACAGTTGTCATTTCATCGTTCTACTTTAAATTTGGAAAAGGGGGGAAATATATTCATTTGTTTTTGTTTGCTAAGGAGAAGAGAAAAGAGAGAGAGTTGAGCAGGACAGAGTGCAAAGTGTGAAAAGTAAGTAGATATTTGTGGTTGGTAGCTTGCATTTCACCATAATGTCACCACCGAGAGTTGGATCATCGAGCGGGGTCAGGAGAAACATAAGAAGTAGTGCTTGGGTGATAGAAATAGGAATGTAGGATATGCCCACAATTTTGGATTTGGATGATAATCACACACCAAAGTATAAGCCTACTACCATGCACATGGAGGAGGAGTAAAATTCAGCATAGGACGCCGAACAACCGAAGGAGGATGAAAAAAGGACAAAATCCGATGCATCCAAGGGAAAATGGATGCAACAAGAAGAATAGACCATGGATTTAAATCAACGGGGTCTAGAGCAGGGCCTAGAACTAGAAGGAGAATGTGAAACAAAGCATGGTGTCATACCATCATTTGGGGTATCATCCCCACAAGGGAAGAAGAATGTGCACGTAGAGAGTAGTGTGCAAGGTGTACAATGCGCACAGGCAGAATTGGACATTGCAATGCCAAAAATAACCAAGGGAGTGAAGGTCGATGACAAAATTATGGGAGGAGTAGATACCATCAAATACTCTGACCATGACGTGGTTGACATAGTAAAATTCCCAGACTTGGCACCAAAACATTATTTGGAGAGCATGTGTTATAACCCTAAATTGCACCACACATGCTTACCTGGCATCAAGCCAACTCATATCCCTTGTTTTCCAAAACTCTGCTGAACAACTCTTTGAAAATCCTCTTGTGTCAAGGCCCATGGACCCTAACCCATTACTGCACACATGTACATGTTGGCTGACTCACAACAACCCACATGTACCTACAAAAGCACGAAAAAAGGAAAGTTGTTGATGGAACAAAAAGCTATGGGTCAGTTAACTGAAACTCTCGGCCATGCATGGCCGAGGGTTCATCCAAAACCCAAGCTCCTTCTAGCCTATAAAAGAAGGGGTAGGGGTACCATTTGGAAGAGGAAAAAATATAGCGAAGAAACTCTGCCCATTTATGTAATCCATTGTCCCAACCCTTTAGCCTTTCCTCATGCCAAAGGAGATTTAACGCAAAGTAGTTGAAGGACAGAAAAAGAGGATCCCAGGATCAGGTTCAAGGAGCAGTGGCTAGTCTCAGCTTTTGTAAGTTGATTCACTTTATGTAATAAAAGGAATGCTTTTCCCGTCCCAATTCATGAGTTGTCTATGATTCGATTGGTTTATGTTTGATTTCTAACCCTTGAGTATAGAAGTAGCATGCATGAATAGTTGTTGTTTGTCTTGAATGCAGGTAATCTTTGGAAGGAGAAGCACAAACAAGTAATCAAGCACAACGAAGGATCTACATCGAACGCCGGTAATAAGGTAGGTGGTATTTTTCCATGCATTTACTGAGAAAAAGGGGTTTAAATGTTGGGATGTAAGTAAAAAAGTAGTGTCTATTCGGTCAAATATGCATGCAAAGTCAAACCCTAATTTGCTAGTCCGTAGGGTGTTTTTCCCAACAACAGAATTGGTGATCGTACCGGGGAGAATACTCTTTAGGGTTCCTGGATTTATTTAAGTTTTTAGGTAGTTTAAAGACTAGGTTTTATGTTTTTTCTTTGCCTGTCTTTTTCTTTTATTTCTGTAAGGTCTGAGCTAGAAGGGAGTCTGGTTTTCCATACTAGCTTTCCCTGACTTTTGCGTGAGTGTGTTTTTCGGGACACACAGAGGTACATGTGTCCTGCATAACAGCTGACTGCGTGTACCCATGCCCTATCCTCTTATAGCCTGCATGTAAACGCTAGTTGTAGAGATAACAATAGCGTGTAGGAGTTCAGAGAACTTTAGAGGCAGTCCTCCTCTTCCCTGTCAGAATCACACATTCTCAGGGGGTTTTCTGGAATCTTGTCTGAGTTTTGCTTGTTAACAGTCCTATCTCAGATTGTTTTTTTTTCCTTATTATTTTTCCTTGCATTATTTGTTTTTTCTGTTAGAAAGAGTATCCAAGCCTTCAAGGGATCCTGGTTATCAATACCAGAGGCCTCTTCCTGGTCTGGACTGCCTGCTTTCATTTTTTTCCTTTGAAATTAGATATACATGTGGCCTGTACAAGGTCATCCCATGTGTACATGCTCTGTGTCTCTATTCAGCACGCATTTGCACGCGTCCTATTTGAGTGACAGTCGCGTGCTTGTACAGGCTACTTTTTGTTCAGGTTGGGGCAGTCATCCCCTCCTTTGATAAGAAGTATTCCTCTCAGGTGTTTGAATCTATATCTGAATAGTCAGTAGCTTAGGCTTCATCTTACTCTTAGCCTGCTTTTTTTCAGTTAAAAGTTGACAGGAAAAAAATAAATAAATAAATAAATAAATTGTTTATGGTTTTTAGACAAGCGTGAGAGTCATTGTTTTTCAATTGCCATTGTGTGATTCTTTACTCTGATTCTTTGTGATCTGCACTTTAAGCTAGAATTGTTTTTCTTGGTTTTTTGCTTGTCGATATTTTCCCTTTTTTGATTTACTAGCATTTAAATAAATAAATAAATCTCTCTTTTCATTTTCTTCTTTGGTTGAAGAGTGTGTTTATGCATCATTAGCTAGGGAAAAGTATTTTATTTCATAAGTTTTTTGTAGTTCACTTAGATCTTAAGTAGCTCATAGTCGAGCGAAATTCCTTTGAATTTACTGTATAAAATCTTAGGAAAAAATTAAAAAAAAAAAAAATATTTCTTTGTGAAAAGTTGTTGAAATTTTGCATTTAGTAAAAGTTTTTTGTTTCCATCTTTTTCATTCATTTTTTATTTCTTCTTTTACACATCATTAGTTTCACCTTCATACCCCTTGATGTAAGACAAATCCATAAAAGCAACGCTAATTTTAAAATCTACTAGACTTTTATGTTTGTAGGGTTCACAAACTAGTTCAGGACTAGGGCCTTGGATTAGGTTGGAGAGGAAACTCTTCAAGGCCATTAAAAACCAAACATTGGAGTCTGAGATAGGGAGTGTCTAAGTCCAGTTTCATGGAATTTATCTGGGAACCCCCTCTAACACAGGGGATAAACACAAGGTCGTGTGCAGAAAGGTAGCGGAGATAACCCCTCCAAAGTCGGACCAATTGTAGTGGAGAACACATATAGAGGGCTTGTTTTGGGATTTTGTCGTTTGCATTTGCCACGGGGCTTCATGGGTCTCGAATCCATTCTAGGTCCTTAGTTGTCTTCCAGACCATTTTCTCTCGATACCCTTGACAGGTTTCAGGATCAATACCCTTCTCATTGTGGTCTACCCGACTTTCGACTGCACCCGCCTAGTGACTGTTTGCGTGTTGGCAACCTAGTTGCCAATCTTTTTAGGGACATACACAAGTGACTGCGGGGGTATACTGCGGTACCTAGGACAGACATCAAGCCATTATTTACAGAGTATACCCAAAGGGTTCTTCCGTGTCCGAGTTTCACTTGCACCGGTAAGTTGCTCTAGTGTTGGTTGTTGTAACTGTTCTTCCAAATAAGTTTGGTGATTGCTTGTTTTATCTCTTAGGGGCTTCTTTTTAGTGTGTGTTACTTTTGAATGTTTAAAATACCTTAGCGTGTCTTGGATCTTCTCACAAAGTGGAGAATCTTGAGCTCCACCAGTCACAAAGGCTTCTTGGCCTGCCGCCGGTTACACTAGATCCATCCCCGCCACCTTTAAGGCAGAAGCTAAACCAACAAGGGTCTTTTGAAGCGACCGGGTTACAAACCTTTGTGCCTGAAAAAATACCGGAGGAATCAACTGTTTTGGACCTTGAAGCAACCTCTCTTGGCTCAGTTGAAACCCCAACCACTGATATCTTGGCACCATTGATTGTACCAATCCAATTTCATGAACGTCAGACAGTGCCTCATACAGCAATGGAAACAAATGTTATTACTATTTCTGAGAATTCATCAATTCCCATCACAGTTGCCACCATAGGAGAGTCATCTCCTAACTTACCATCATCGGTCTGAGCCACCATGGTCTCGGTCGCAACTACATTGCACAGTGGATTGAACCCGTCTATGGCGGCGGCCACAACCCCCTTCACACCTAGTGCGACAGGCCCTCCATTTTCATATGGTATGCCTAGTTTGGGAACAAGTCCTGTACTAACCTACTCCACTTTATAGACTTTGGGTCTGGGGGCAGGGAGATCTAGTGCTCCTCTGCAAGGTCACCTTGGGGGCACTCCTGTCCCTTTTAACACTTTTCCTTACGTAGGAGGTCATATCCCTCCTTCGTCCTCTTCGATTGGTGGTCCACATTAGCAGTCCGTCGGGCAGCCTACACACACTAGTTTATTTGGAGTAGGGAGTCAGGGACCCCCTTCGCACAGCATGTCATTAGGTTCAACATCGTTTTCTTGGAACAGAACGTTTGGTAACAACACTTTCTCATCAGTCGCTTTCCCGTCTGGGGGCAACACCATTTTTGGACAATCTACTCCTACGCAGGGTACTATTCCTGCACAGGGGGCACACATAGCAGGACCTTGGAATTCAGGACAAGGATTCGTTCCCTCCTCTGGAATGTCGTTCTAGGGTAATTCTTTCCATAGTCAATGGAACCCCGGACAGACTACTATGCCTCTCCTAGTAGGACTGGCATGGGGTAATCCTTCCCAAAGTCCTTCGAATATAATGCATTCCCAACACTCTATGTCCTTTTTGGGAAATCAGCCGATGATGTCTCCACAGATGCAAAATCCTTATGTTGGTCAGGGCCATGGTTTCTATCAAAATCCAGGCCAGCAGCCAAACTTTTCTTGGCAACCTGGTGCCAGTCAAACTCCAGGACCCTTTTTTCGAGGTTATCAGTAGCAACCCAAACTACCATTCCTGGCGACTTTACACTTGCCAGATTTGACAAGGTTGTTAAATGATCCTATTTGTCATGATCCACGTTGGCCTCCTATTCCGACGAAGTTTCCTTCGGACATTCCAAAGTTCGAGGCCAAGCCTAATGAAGATCCAGGTGATCATGTGACTACCTTTCATCTTTGGTGCTCATCTAACTCATTGAAAGATGACTCCGTATAGTTGTGATTGTTTCAACATACTCTTATTGGGAGTGCCGCGAAATGGTACATCAAGCTTGATCGCTCAAGATACTCTTCTTTTGGCGAACTAGTGATGGCCTTCCTTAACCATTTCCAGTTACCTATGAGATACGATGATGGCACAGAGATGCTTTCCAATTTCGAACAGACAACAGCGAACCATATCTCTGAAAATATCCGAGAGTGGAGACGCCAAAAGAGTCTAATCAAAGTACCAGTCCCACCATCATTCCTTCTTGAGTGGTTCCTTAAGTCTTTGGTCCCACAGTTATCCAAAGACGTCATGACATCCGGAGTTTTCTACAAAGAAGATGCCATCATGAGGGCTCAATAGTTTGAGCTCATCTATTCTCAGTCTGGTTTATTATACAACATCTTTCCAGATGTGCCACGTTCGATACTAGATAAAACTAGACAGAGAGCTAGACCACATGCCGATGGTATTGTTGGTTTAGCCCAAACCAAGCCCATTGAGCAATTGACAAAATAGTTGCAACAGCTATCCATACAACACACAACGGCCAGCCAAACTACTACTTTGGCTGCTCCTCGTACCCAAACGTCGGAAGTACACACCGTGCAGTCGACTAACCCAAAGGTCACCCAACATCCTGAAGGGAAGAAAAAACAACGAAAGAAGGGTAAGCGGGATAAAAAACCCACTGATAATGTTGGTGGGGACAACACAGAAAAACAGAAGGTGAGGTATCCATGCAACTTGTGTGTGGAAGACCACCCGACCCATCTTTGTCCTTGACTTGTAGAGGCCCAAAAGTTTGTCACACAGCAACAGCAAGCAGTGTTGACTAATCCCTTTCAACATGGGCAAAATCTAACTCAATCCTCTACAAGCACAGAAGGGGGTAGCCAAGAAACCTGCCCGCCTCCAAACAATCCCTCATCTGTGATCATATATATGGTTAGGGGTGATGCTTTCATATCAACTAGAGTGCACGACTATAGTAAACCAAGCACTTCTGAGAAGGGTAAAGAAGTTGATCTCCCATCTCTTCCTCTACAGATTGAGAAGACGTTGGAAGAAACAATGACACGCATTTTAAAGGGTGCATTTAAAAAAGCTTCTCACAACTCGAACGCAAGGGCCACCCAGAATTACTTTGTGGTGGAGGATTTATCACAAACCGCTTGCGCGATGTTTGCTTTGGAGGTCCTCCAAAGTTGCCCTTCTCAGAGGAAAGCCTTGTTAACCTCTTTGGGCTCTACCGAGACTTGTAATCCGGGCACCATCATGTTAGATACAATCGACTTAAAACCTCGTCTATCTTACCACATAGCGTTTCAGATAGTAGTGGCTCATCCCACGAAAACTTTTACTCGGAATATCTTCCGCACGGTGGTCGACGAGGGCACCTAGACATGCGTTATGTCATTAGCATGTTGGAAGGCCATTGGCCAGCCCGTTTTGTCTCCATCACCTACTCTTCTCACTACTTTTGATGGTCATTCATTCCGACCACATGGAATCGTTCCTTATTTCCCCATACAGTTAGGAGGGAAAACCATGTGTGTCGAAGTAGAGGTAGTCGATGCTCCCCTCGAATATAACCTCTTGTTAGGACGGAGTTGGACTTATACTATGCAAGTTGTGGTTGCTACAGTTTTTCGAGTCTTGTTGTTTCCACACAAGGGTCGGATAGTGACCATCGATCAACTGTCTTTCTCCAGACCTGACCCAGTTTTGGGGGCATCCACGGTCTCAATGATTGATAATCCTCAACTAGGTATCGTTAACGTAGGAGTTGGTTTGTGCCCATCCTTGATGGGTACCTTCGATTTCCCACCTCCTCACGACGATATCAAATTTATATCTAACCACCATAAGGTTGATATTTTTCAAGTTTCGTTGTTCTGCACGACTTACTTTGAGGATCCTTGGATTCTTCCTTCCCCATCAGCCACAATGGATGAGATAGGGAACTCAGGCATGTCCATGCCCTTGTCTGCCACTGAGGTAGCGTACTCTTTAGTCCAGCAATCTTCAGCTAACCCTGATCCGACTCTTACACAAGAGTTAGATCCATTTCTAAAGCCTATTTGGGCTCAGGGTTTTCTTGCCAATGTCAATTCATTAGACTTAGTCTTTCCTTCTGACGAAGCAGTAATCGAAGAAATGACTAGTCTAGACAAACCTTGGGAAGATCTTCATCACAGATCATATTTTCTCCTAGCGTTAAGATGAATCACAGCAGGAGAATTCACTGTTACCATGACGAGAGATCAGCCATGTCCTATTAATCTCTTAGCTACGCAGGAAATTTATGCTAAGGGAAATATGGCAACTATCACTGAAACTATACCCATCAACATCTCCCGAAACCATGTCGTTGTGGAGAATGTCTTCGTCAGAGCAGATTGCTCCCCTGAAGAGATTCAAATTTACACGGATCTTTTCAAAGAATTTCGCGACGCTTTTTCCTGGTCTTATGAGGAAATGCCAGGTATCGATCCAAAAATAGTTGAACATGAAATAACAGCGTATCCTGATGCCAAGCCTGTTCGACAAAAACTTCGTCTAGTCAATCCCAAGAAAGCAGCAGCCATCAAGATTGAGGTTGAGAAATTGCTAAAGGCAATTTTTATTTATCCTATGCATTTGACTCAATGGGTGTCAAATCCTATGCCGGCCAATAAAAAACAAGGCACAATTCGTGTATGTACCTGTTAGCGCTCTGTAATTTGCCTAAGGTTGCGGAGGTAATCACAGAGGTAACCTCGAACCACTTCGAGTCTTGGATCTATCCCTCCAAGACTTAGAGAGGGATCTCTCTTTTCGATTTAACTTGGTTTGTAAGGGATGGATTTTAGGCTAGCTATGAAAGTAATGAAAATATGGAGTTTTTTATTTTTAAATGGTTAGTTTGGGACAGCAAGGAGGGCCATTGGGAAAATGGGGTCTGCGCTTTAAACAATGTGATTTACTCTCAGATCTGGACAAAGTTCTTTCACAGGGAAAGGTACGGCAATATTGGATCGAATTAAGTTTTGATGATGTCGATTTGAGGAAGAAATAGGGGAGGAAAAAGCCAGGCAAGGGAGCAACTAAGAATTCCTAAGCTGGGCTCTTTAGATGAATAACATAAAGATTATCAAAAGGACAGATGCAGAGTATCTGCCAATAAATTCTTCTCTATGTACTTTCTTCTGATAATAAGAAAATGAAAACAAGCGTAATGATCACAGGAAAAACTTAACAAAGACAAGAAACACCACCAACATCTCCACACAGGAATCCTGTAAAAAAAAACACGTCATTTACTAATCAGTCTTTAAATGATTACAGAGAAAAGTCTCCTATCCAAGCACAGCCCACAGTCAGCAAAATAAAACACCTCTCACGGGTCCATCCAAATGGAAAGACATTCCATAGGTCAAAACCTCTCTCACTTATCCCAGTCGAACCTCACAAGTCAAACCCTGCTTACATCCTTTACATGTGCATATATAGGTAAAATGCTATCAATCCTCAAACAATTTGAACTCTACCTCTGTTTTTTGAAAATAGAAAATAGTTACCAAGATTTACACATGTCAATTGTCACCTAAAATGAATCAGACAGTAAATTAAAGGGAAATTTACAATTGTAACTGTTGCCTCGACATCTGGCGATGATATTTTTCTTGTTGGTTTCCCTCTTGTGATTTATCAACTGTAATTTGAATGCCCTGCTGGAAAATGACACTTGTGTTCTGCTAATAACCAAAACGTTGAATAGATTCGCCAACTAATGATGACATGCGCCTAAAAAGTTGGGCAATTGGTTGATATGAGGATCTTGATATGGTCTTCAGTTATTGAATTACTGCCACATGCCCTTGACTGCCAGTTGCATTTGAAAGGGCTCCTCACAATCGGGATACTCTGCCACCTGTGTAATTGTTACCTAAATATGTGGACATCAAGTTGAATTGGGACTATAGCAACCATGCCATGCCATGCAGCACGCGACTTGTTCACAATTACCTGGCTCGAAAAGGATGAATTAGGCATAATGACAGGACATTTATCTGGGTTCAGCATTGGTGTTGGTGTCAATCCCTCTTAACGCTTCCATCAAATTTGTTTGCATCTCTACGATGATCCATCTCAACTGTATCCTCATGAAGTGGTACAGCTCCAACAGAGGTGCTCACCCCAGAGGTAGATGGGTTCTCCTTATCAAGGTTCTTGGACATTCTATGGATAGTCACACTTATTCGATATGAAGTATCATTCATAGCAATTTCGCTCCCAAAATCAGATGGTTTTCTCAGCCCCTGTCCAACATTCATACATTCGAATTCATCATCTTTCCAATTGGTTGTGACTTCTGGACCATGACTTGCTTCCATAATTTCACAATTTGAACTATCAGTATTCAAAATCTGGAACATTTCTGTAACCTTCTGAATAACTTTTCTTGCAATATCCTTCAGTTTTAGCAGCAGCCTCACGGATTACATCTTCTGATAAACCTTTTATCTCTATTTTCTTTTGCTTTCCTTTAAGCAAATAGGCCAAACTAGTTCTATTATCACCTGCTTGTGCAATGTATTTATCCAAGTACAGTTTGAGCAATTTAACACGCTCCTCTTCTCCTGGAAGAGGAAACTCAAGAACCTCATCAATACGATCAGTAATAGCTGAATCGAGATCACCATGCCGATTTGTTGCAAGGGTAAGAACTATGTCTCTAGATTGGTCCCCATTACGATACAAAAGTGCATTAAGAGAACTCTGATGGGCTTCACTCATATGGGTGTTGTTGCGTTCGCATAAAAAGGCATCTGCTTCATCAATAAACAGTAGTAACCCTTTCCTAGATTTTGAAGCCCAATCAAAAAGTTGATGAATTTTTGTAACAGCCTAAGTACCCAATGGGGCTACATCTCCTCCAGTCATCAATGCATACTCCAACCCCAATTTGCGAGCAAGTTCCCTTGCAGCCATGGTCTTTCCTGTCCCGGGGGGTCCATAGAAAAGTATGTTACGGAAAGGAGCCTTATGAGATTTAGTGTTTGCAGTTGCATTGGCAAGTTGTCCAATTCTCTTTTGCAATGAAGGATGAAGGACCACATCACCAAAACCGTTGCCATTTTTGGGAGTCTCCCCTCCAGTTGAGTCACAATCTCTAGAAACACAACTCAGGTTATGAGAAATTAAGCCTGACCATGGATACTTTCCTCTCGAGGACTCTCGGATCAATGAAGGTTGGACCAATATTCTATCAACATAACCCCAAACAACCCTAGCACCTTCTCTAGTTGTATAAATGCCTGCTGCTAGGGTTTTTGCTCCACCAACAGCTACAACCAACTTATTCTGATCTGTCAATAATGCCCGCAAGCCCCCTCCTATGTGGTCAACAAAGGCTCCTTTGTTCGTAAAAGATCAAGTATCATTGGAATATCATACTGGCGAGGACCAACAGCAGGGGAAAAGTCGAGGAACATGAAACCTTCCTTTGCAGCTGTGACTCCTCCGCGTTGGACACCTTAACTCTGGTTCGAACAACTGGCACAGGGTTTAAAGGCCACGTTTTATATATTTTTGACATTTTGTGGGCAATATCCCACATTCACATGGTAAATGGAACTTTAGGTGGTTATATGAGCCAGCATTTACATATTGTGTCAATGAAGTGAGGCCGAGGCTTGGGATTTGGGGTTTGGTGTTGGCGCTGGCGTTGGCTTGCGTGTTTGTTGTTGGTTTGTGGTGTTGATTATTCGGGGAGGTTGGCCCTAGGCCAATATAACCTTTTGCTAAAAATATTGTCAAATTGTTTCGCATAAAATTCTGCATAAAGGCCGAGGGGCCACTTTTTGGCTAAATTCACCAAACATAGATTATAAAAACCCACATAGGAAAATAAACCCAACTTTTCATTTACCCACAAGAATAACAATTTTTCCTTTCAAACCACTTCACAATTTTTTGCTAAAAATGCACCAGAATTTGCCTTGAAGCTCGCGTTCAGGTACTCGTCTTATGCTTGGACAGTGTCGAGCGCTTTTTGCCACCTTCGCCATGCGTCATGAGGAAAAGCATTTGCCTTAAATAGATAAATATTATTCAGAACACTGATTCCCTATTATATAGGGTTCTAACATAGGCTCCACCTGGGGAAGATAGCTCCGAAGGAGGTGTCTAGAATCCATAGAACTCTGAAATCCACCGACCAGCTGATCATTGGGCTACCCCCAAACTGTAAACTGAAAATAAAACCATGAAGAGGCGAAAAAGAAAAGATGCTCATTCTGTTGAGCTTATTGGCACATTCCTACCTACCCTAATCTACCTCATAATTTTGTTGAATCAGGTAATACATAAATGCCAATGTAGCCAACCCAGCAGTTGATCCCATGCTTGGGCTTCCTCATCATGCTTGATGAAAATCAAAACTGAAATATGCAATGGCAACTGGTAATGGCTCGGGTCCTTGCAGAAAAAACATGATTGAACAGTTATACTGAAAAAGAGCTCCATATAATTTGCAACCGGGTCAATAAATATATGATCTATTTGTTGATTCTCCTGGTATTCATTTAGCATTTTATCATGGATATGTTTCCCATTCGTGTCCTCAATATCATACCATGACTGCAACTGTTCAATTTCAGAATTATGCTTGCAAACAACATATTCATCAATCAAAAAATCGAAAGATGATACAATATCTTTTGGTGTTGGAGACACAAGATTCTCATAAAATTGTTTTGGATGTTGGAAACTATAAGACTGAATCTGAGTATTCAAAAGCTCAATATCTTTTTCAAGTCTTTCAGCAAACAGCTCGAGAACACAAATTTTAATTTCATGAGAAAAAAATTTCAATTTCCAACAATGAAACACGGCTGTTAACGAAACTTCATCAATTTGAAAATCTGCTAACTCATCCCTGAAATATTTTATAGCTTCACAATATATAGGATTTGACACATACCCTGTCATCTTGAAGCATCATCAAGGCTTTGAAATCTGGATTCTTCAGCAGTAGATTCGCTTGTGAACTTTCAAGCTCGAGATCTTGAACAATGGAGTCGCCAGGTGAATGGTACAACATTCTTGTGTTTGGCTTCTGTTCACCATCAGAAGTCAAATCTGAACTTTAAGTCCACCTCTGGAGAAGTTCCCCAGTGGAGTCACCAAAAATGTTAGCGCTCTGTAATTTTCCTAAGGCTACGGAGGCAATCACAGAGGTAACCTCGAACCACTTTGAGTCTTGGATCTAGCCCTCCAAGACTCAGAGAGGGATCTCTCTTTTCGATTTAACTTGGTTTGTAAGGGATGGATTTTAGGCTAGCTATGAAAGTAATGAAAATATGGAGTTTTTGATTTTTAAATGGTTAGTTTGGGACAGCAAGGAGGGCCATTGGGCAAATGGGGTCTGCGCTTTAAACAATGTGATTTACTCTCAGATCTGGACAAAGTTCTTTCACAGGGAAAGGTAGCGGCAATATTGGATCGAATTAAGTTTTGATGATGTCGATTTGAGGAAGAAATAGGGGAGGAAAAAGCCAGGCAAGGGAGCAGCTAAGAATTCCTAAGCTGGGCTCTTTAGATGAATAACATAAAGATTATCAAAAGGAGAGATGCAAAGTATCTGCCAATAAATTATGCTCTGTGTACTTTCTTCTGATAATAAGAAAATGAAAACAAGCGTAATGATCACAGGAAAAACTTGACAAAGACAAGAAACACCACCAACATCTCCACATAGGAATCCTATAATAAAAAAACACGTCATTTACTAATCAGTCTTTAAATGATTACAGAGAAAAGTCTCCTGGCCAAGCACAGCCCACAGTCAGCAAAATAAAACACCTCTCATGGGTCCATCCAAATGGAAAGACATTCCATAGGTCGAAACCTCTCTCACTCAGCCCAGTCGAACCTCACAGGTCGAACCCTGCTTACATCCTTTACATGTGCATATATAGGTAAAATGCTATCAATCCTCAAACAATTTGAACTCTACCTCTATTTTTTGAGAATAGAAAATAGTTACCAAGATTTACACATGTCAATTGTCACCTAAAACGAATCGGACAGTAAATTAAAGGGAAATTTACAATTGTAACTGCTGCCTCGACATATGGCGATGATATTTTTCTTGTTGGTTTCCCTCCTGTGATTTCTCAACTGTAATTTGAACGCCCTGCTGGAAAATGCCACTTGTGTTCTACTAATAACCAAAACATTGAACAGATTCACCACCTGATGATGACATGCGCCTAAAAAGTTGGGCAATTGGTTGATATGAGGATCTTGATATGGTATTCAGTTATTGAATCACTGCCACATGCCCTTGACTGCCAGCTGCATTTGAAAGGGCTCCTCACAATCGAGATACTCTGCCACCTGTGTAATTGTTACCTAAATATGTGGACATCAAGTTGAATTGGGACTATAGAAACCATGCCACGCCATACAGCACGTGACTTGTTCACGATTACCTGGCTCGAAAAGGATGAATTAGGCATAATGATAGGACATTTATCTGGGTTCAGGATTGGTGTTGGTGTCAATCCCTCTTAATGCTTCCATCAAATTTGTTTGCATCTCTACGATGATCCATCTCAACTGTATCCTCATGAAGTGGTACAGCTCCAACAGAAGTGCTCACCCCAGATAGATGGGTTCTCCTTATCAAGGTTCTTGGACATTCTATGGATAGTCACACTTATTCGATATGAAGTATCATTCATAGCAATTTCGCTCCCAAAATCAGATGGTTTTCTCAGCCCCTGTCCAAAATTCATACATTTGAATTCATCATCTTTCCAATTGGTTGTGACTTCTGGCCCATGAGTTGCTTCCAGAATTTCACAATCTGAACTATCAGTATTCAAAATCTGGAACATTTTTATAACCTTCTGAATAACTTTGCTTGCAATATCCTTCAGTTTTAGCAGTAGCCTCACGGATTACATCTTCTGATAAACCTTTTATCTCTATTTTCTTTTTCTTTCCTTTAAGAAAAGAGGCCAAACCAGTTCTATTATCACCTACTTGTGCAATGTATTTATCCAAGTACAGTTTGAGCAATTTAACACGCTCCTCTTCTCCTGGAAGAGGAAACTCAAGAACCTCATCAATACGATCAATGATAGCTGAATCGAGATCACCAGGCCGATTTGTTGCAAGGGAAAGAACTATGTCTCTGGATTGGTCCCTAGTACGATACAAAAGTGCATTAAGAGCACTCTGCTGGGCTTCACTCATATGGGTGTTTTTGCGTTCGCATAAAAAGGCATTTGCTTCATCAATAAACAATAGTAACCCTTTCCTAGATTTTGAAGCCCAATCAAAAAGTTGATGAATTTTTGTAACAGCCTAAGTACCCAATGGGGCTACATCTCCTCCAGTCATCAGTGCATACTCCAACCCCGATTTGCGAGTAAGTTCCCTTGTAGCCATGGTCTTTCCTGTCCTGGGGGGTCCATAGAAAAGTATGTTACGGAAAGGAGCCTTATGAGATTTAGTGTTTGCAGTTGCATTGGCATGTTGTCCAATTCTATTTTTCAATGAAGGATGAAGGACCACATCACCAAAACCATTTCCATTTTTGGCAGTCTCCCCTCCAGTTGAGTCATGAGCTCTAGAAACAGAACTCAGGTTACGAGAAATTAAGCCTGACCATGGATACTTTCCTCTCGAGGACTCTCAGATCAATGAAGGCTGGCCCAATATTCTATCAACATAACCCCAAACAACCCTGGCACCTTCTCTAATTGTATAAATGCCTGCTGCTAGGGATGTTTCTCGACCAACAGCTACAACCAACTTATTCTGATCTGTCAATAATGCCCGTAAGCCCCCTCCTATGTGGTCAACAAAGACTCCTTTGTTCGTAAAAGATCAAGTATCATTGGAATATCATACTGGCGAGGACCAACAGCAGGGGCAAACTCGAGGAACATGCAACCTTCCTTTGCAGCTGTGACTCCTCCGCGTTGGACACCTTGACTATGGTTCAAACAACTGGCACAGTGTTTAAAGGTCGCGTTTTATATATTTTTGACTTTCTGTGGGCAATATCCCACATTCACATGGTAAATAGAACTTTAGGTGGTTATATGAGCCAACAGTTACGTATTGTGTCGATGAAGTGAGCCCGAGGCTTGGGCTTTGGGGTTTGGTGTTGGCGCTGGCACTGGCTTGTGTGTTTGTTGTTGGTTTGTGGTGTTGATTATTCGGGGAGGTTGGCCCTAGGCCAATATAACCCTTTGCTAAAAATATTGTCAAATTTTTCGCATAAAATTCTGCATAAAGGCCGAGGGGCCACTTTTTGGATAAATTCACGAAACATAGATTATAAAAACCCACATTAGACTAATAAAACCAACTTTTCATTTACCCACAAGAATAACAATTTTGCCTTTCAAACCACTTCACAATTTTTTGCTAAAAATGCCCCAGAATTTGCCTTGAAACTCGCGTTCAAGTACTCGTCTTATGCTTGGACAGTGTCGAGCGCTTTTTTCCGCCTTCGCCATGCATCATGAGGAAAATCATATGCCTAAAATAGATAAATATTATTCAGAACATTGATTCCCTATTATATAGGGTTCTAACAGTACCGATTTCCGTGATTTAAACAAGGCATGTCCCAAAGATAATTTTCCAACACCATTCATTGACCAGATCATTGATGAATGTGCCAGTTGTGAAGCCTTTTCTTTCATGGATGGTTTTTTGGGATATAATCAAATCCAAATCAAACCCGAAGACCAACATAAAATGACATTCATTCATCCGTGGGGTACATTCGCATATCGTAAGATGCCTTTTGGCCTTAAAAATGCTGGAGCCACATTCCAGCAGGCCATGTCTTTTTCTTTTCATGACCTCAAGCATATATTCAAGGCCTATCTAGATGATTTATCATCACGCTCTCGCAAGCGAACGGATCATCCCACACACCTTAGACTAATCTTCGAATGCTGTCGCTACTTTAGGATTCGCTTGAATCCAAACAAGTGCATCTTTTGCGTAACGTCATGACATTTTTTAGGTTTCATCATATCAAAAATAGGGATCATGGTCGATCCTCTTAGGGTGGAGGCAATAATCCAGTTGCCCCCCCCACACACAATCCTACAACTTCAGAGTCTACAAGGCAAGGCGAACTTCTTATGATGCTTCATTTCCAACTATGCCGAAATCACCAAGGGCTTTATGCATTTACTAAAGAAAGATGTTCCTTTTTTCTGGGACGAAGTCGCTCAACGCTCTTTCGACGCATTAAAACACACCCTCACAACCGCACCTCTACTACGGCCACCTAACTATAACAAATATTTCTTATTATATCTGTCTGTCGCAGAGTCAACCATTGGCATGGTTTTAGTTCAGGAAGATGATTCATTTTTAGAATACGTGATCTATTACCTGATATGAGGCCTCGTAGGACCGGAACTCAATTATTCTCATATCGAAAAACTTGCGTTGGTAGCAGTTCATGCTGTTCAACGGTTCTATCACTATGTTCTATTTCGCAAGACCACCGTAATTCCTATCGTGAATCCATTCCAGTACATGTTGACACGACGAGTTATAGGTGGAAAAATCAGTAGATGGATAGTCATCCTCCAAGAATTTGACTTAGACTTCGTTTCAGCAAAGTCAAAGAAGTCATTGGTCTCCGCAGAGCTTATTTCGAAACTTCCAGTTGAGTCAGGTGACGTTGTGCCTGAGGAATCACCTATCTGGGGAGATATGTTTTTGATTACATCTTCATACCCCTGGTATGGAGATATACTTATCTATCTCCATACTTTGAAATGCCCCATCTCTGCTTCTCGTGACGAGCGTCGGCGGATATGCCATCAGGCTAAGAATTATCTCATACTCGATGATACGTTGTATCGGAGAGGCGTAGACTACATCTTATGTAGATGTCTCACTCATGAGGAGGCCATCATCGTGCTCAACGATTTCCATACTGGAGCTTGTGGCGGTCATTTATCTGGGTTGGTAACAGCCCAAAAGATTCTACGAGCAGGTTACTTCTGGCCGACACTTATCAAAGATTGTATCGAATCGGTCAAGAAGTGCCATCCGTGCCAAATCTTCTCTCGGAAGATGAGGTCACATCCCGCTCCTATGTTTCATGTTATCACAATTGGTCCCTTCACTAAGTGGGGGATTGATTACACTACATGCAACCCCCCATCAGCAAGGGGGCACCACTATGTCATCGTAGCTATCGACTACTTCACTAAGTGGGTCAAAGCTATGCCAATGTTTAAAGATGATGGAGAGACAACAACTCTCTTCTTATTCAACCAGATCATAGCAAGGTTTGGCGTCTCGAGAGAGATTTTCATTGACCATGGCAGTCACTTTCAGAACCAAATGATGACCGAATTAACATCAAAGCTTGGGTTACGACAGGAGCATTCATTACCTTACTACCCCCAAGCCAATGGGCAGGTGGAAGCTGTAAACAAAACTCTTAAGACTATTCTACAGCGAACTATCAACTCAGCCAAGTCAAATTGGCATTTGATGTTATACTTGGCATTATGGGCTTACCGAACATCTGTTAAGACTACAACTGGTTTCTTGTCTTTTCAACTCGTTTACGGACTGGAGGTAGTCTTTCCCATTGAATGTCAGATCCCATCTCTAAAATTGGAAGTACAATTATTGCCATACACTTCTCCGCTTGAAGAACGATTAGTACACCTTGAGCAGCTCAATGAGCAGTGTCGTGATGCAGCCCTGGCCAACGAGGCTCACAAACATAAGGTCAAGTATCAATATGATAGGTCTGTTCATCCTCGGATTTTCTCTAAGGGTGACCTTGTCCTAGTCTATGACCAAGATAAGGACCCCTTGGGGGCAGGAAAGTTTAAACCCATGTGGTTCAGACCCTTCATTATAAAAGAGGTATTAAAAAAGGGTGCTTATCGTTTGGTTGATTTTGAAGGGAATGCTTTGGCGGAGCCTAGAAATGGGCTCTACCTCAAGAAGTATTACTCATAGACAGGTCACTATGGGTAACTTTCTGTAACATATGTATAGTCTTTGTACTATTACTTTTTAAAGTTTCTTTTAAGTGTTATGGACGTGTCATTGATGTTATATTTCATCAATATGGCAGATGTCAAGTGATTTTGAGGTGTTCGTTGGGTATGCAGATGATGCTAGTCGACACACGTGGAGGCTTGCCTCCGCAACTTAGGTAATCTTTACACCTCAGGGCCAGTTTTCATCTTCCGGAGGTATATGCTTAAGTGAAACCACAAATATTGTCGTCGAGTATAGTGCAGTTATTGAGTTGCTTCGTGACACCTTGTCATTTGGTATCTCTCATCTCCGATTCTATCTCGATGCTCAACTAGTTGTGTCACAGCTAAACAGAGTATTGGGTTCATGATCCAACTTTACACCGACGATTCCTTAGGGTATGTCTCTTAAAACGAAACTTTGATTATATTACATATTTTCATGTTCCTAGGAGATTAAACCAAATTACAGATACTCTAGCTAATCAAATTTTAGATTGGCATCTTGCACACATATGAAAGAACATTGATATAAACATGTAAATACATTTTTGCACACAGAATCCATAAGACACAAAAGATAAAAATCATATATAACATCATAAAATAACCAGAGTACATAGATGGATGCAAGGACCTCAAAAATGGGAATAGTAACGAGTCACCGGGCTTATTCCCTCAAAAAATATATACAAGTAGGTGCTTGTGGCACATAAAATGTCTAAGTAGGTTCAGGGCATATGGGCCCTTTTATAATCATCCACAGCACGGGCTAAACGCCTAAACAATCGGACCCATGTCCGAGGTGCCCCCACTACATGAGGCTACATTGATGGCGGCAGGTCCTCTATCTCTGCCATTAGGACTGTGCGAGTGAGCGCAGTGAAGTTCCGCTCAACTCATCTAAGGAATCTCTCAGCCTCTCTGGCTGGGAGGTTCCCTACTACTGCTGCTCCCCCAGCGGCGGCAGCCACGGCTTCTAGCAGTGGAAGACGCCTATTCCATGCATAATCGACAGGTCGCACGGGTCCCACATCTACATGCAACAAACGTTTATCCATCAAATACTCTGGCATACAAAAAAATGATATATATAAAAAAAATGACATAAAAATTACATATGCAAACAAAAAAACTACCAAGGTGGAGACTTACCCATCTCCCCTTGCTCCTCACCAGGAGGCACGGGTATCTCAGGATCTCTAGAGAAATCTATCCCTGCATATGGGTAGTCCTCAATCACAGGGATCTGTCATGACAGCTATGCAAATAAATCATCGTCGAAGGACTCAACGGTCCTTCCACCACCCTATCGTGGAAGTAATACTGCCCATCTACACACTGCAGGGAATGAGGCTTGATGTCCTCGTACTACAACCCGAGGAGTAAAACTCAGAACTCTCTCAAAAAAGAATGAACAAAATATGGTCCTGAACCCGAAGTTCCTCTGTGTCCACTGTCGACAATCTGTCAATTGCCTCTTCATGCACTTGAGTAGTGTGGTACTCCAGTCAAAAATATGTGCATTCAAGCACTGGATAGCACAGTTCATCTGTGCGCGAGACGCTTGATGCAAGGCTGCTGAGCCGGTAATCCACCCAATCTGTAACAATATAGTCTGCAGCGCTAAGCTAGTAATCTTACTAATAGGTACCTGGGAGCCCACACGGTCAGTCCCAGCCTCACAATGCTCGGCTATCAGTTCCGAGATCTTGCTCGGTTCCGCAGGAAACGTCTGGAAGTTGACTGGTTCCCCTCTCCTTGAGAGGCCAGTTAGAAAGTAGATATCCTCGGTGGTGGGCACCAGTGACTGCCCCTCTAGCATAACAGCCTCTGCATCAGGGTGCCAATAGTCAATCAAGGCATTCAGTAGCCTTGGTTGTGCGCACATAAATGGACATAGAAAGAATTTTATTAAACCGCATTGCATTAACATGACCATGACATTCGGATCTGCTCCAACCAACTCACTGATTGCCTCATTCTCCCTTTCCCTCCACTAGACATACATCCTGCCAACACAACAAGGTGAAGGAGGGTCAGTACTTGCTTTTGGTTTTCTTTTCACTACAAAAGGGGGGTACACGAGGGCTGTAGAGGTGACAGTCGCATGTACATGTGGGCAGACTTTACTCTGCCCAAATGTACACGCGGTCTGTCCAGAGACAACCCGTGTGTACCTAGGGCCGACCTTTTTAAGGTCGATGCCCACCCAAAAAACAAACTAAAAAATGAAATTGAAGTATTGAATAGCTAGATAAGGGAGTTTGTACTTACTTGGTCCAAGAAGAAGTTCGTTTCGTCCACTGTAGCTCCCGGAATAACTATTTTTGGCAAAGGGGTCTTTTGGCTCCAGAGTCAATTTCCAAATCAGCAATGGTGATAATGAGCTGCCAACTTCTATTTATAGACTTTTTGGCCTCTTTTTGTCACATTTTTGGCCTCCCTTATCAGTTTCTTTATACCAAACCATTTAGAGTGATTCAGGGGTTATATGGGAGGGATTTGATCGGGTATTGGGACATTTTTTTTGAGTTTTGAGAAAATATTGACGGTCCATAAAAAAATTCAAAACAATCAACTTGAGCATATAGGTTAGGTTACCACCCTGACTTTTGCGCCTCGTTGTCTTTTTCCTCTGCTATAGGATCGATCCCATCAGGTTGTGACATGGAACCATCATATTTTCTTTAGAAGTGTCACAACTTGGCGATAGAGCTTACCAGAACATGGATGCCCTAGGTAGGTCTCGGTTTCATTATGGTGTCCATGCCATTTCTAAAAACACTGTAGGCTCGGGAGTCCGTATAGTCTTTCCTGAATATGAGTTTGAGCCTCATTTGCATGATTCTTTTTCTCTCTTTGTCTCACCCTCAGGACTCCCAAAAATAACGGGTCTCCTTTTAAGCCCTTTTTAGACCCTCTAAAAATGAAAAGATTGTCGAGTGATCTTGTGGCCTTTCATGCTCGTTAAACTGAAATTTGAAGTCACGTCTGTCCGGTGCTAGTTTACCCCTTTTTCGGTCTGAACGGTCAATTGTACGAACAAAGGTATACTCTATCGAATTCCCATTCTTTAGAAGAGTACTCTCAGGTATTATTTTATTCCTTCTTCGGTCCTGAGGGACTAAATTTACGAAAAAGGAACCCCCACAGAGTCCATAGTTAAGCTCTTTTCAGACTCCCTAAAATTGAAAAGATTGCCAAGTGACCTTATTCTTTCACACTCGTTAAATTGGTCTAGAAGAATATTCCTGACAGAGTCCATAGTTAAGATTTTTTCAGACTCCTTAAAAGTGAAAAAATGGCCGAGTGATCTTGTCCTTGTCACACTCGTTAAAATGGTTTTGAATTGACGTCTAATCGGTGCTAGTTTACCCCTTTTTCGAACTGACTAGACTATTGTTGAAAAAGGTACCCCAGCAGAGTCTCCTTTTATGCTTTTTCAGACTCTTTAAATATTAAAAACCACCGAGCTTACCTTCTCTGGGCTCGTTAAACTTACATCGAAGGATGTTACCATTGTGTGTTCTATCAACCACATTTTCATACCTTATCCACTAGCCTTGTGACAGTTTGCTTCTGTGTCTTAACACCTTTGGACGCCGGAGGATTTTCCCCGAGTATCATTTTACCAGAACATCAGTCTTGTCCTTGTTCCTTGAGCTTGTATGTTTTCAATACTCATTCCTCCATTGTAACATAATATTCCTTTATTCTTTTTCCAATATTATCGAAAAGAACAAAAAAATCAAATATACCCCAAAAAGAGGAAGGGGAAGGTATTTTATTTATTGGAAGCATAATGAGTCGCCCTTGGATAAAGCACATCTGTTTGTTTGTTCATCAGACTATGGGATGTAGTATGACCTTAGGAAGCTTTTCTCGCTATATAGATTTGTGTCCTCCACCATTTGGTTATTCTTCCAAACATATGGAGAGTTTGCGTTACCTCCTGCTTCGTAGACTTATGATTAACATATATGCTACTTGAGTCTTATCACTTGTTATGCTATTGTCTAAGGGAAGTTTGTCGCTAAGCCTGAGTCAGCCCCTCTACAATATGTCTCTTGTCCACATACCTGGCCATCCTAACCATCCAATCAAGTCCTTGTTCGAAATCACTGAAGCCTTCAGTCTGATCATCAAGATTATCAAGTCCATGACCGACGAGCCGTCGAAGACCTCTAGGTAGTGCAGTCGTACACTCATATCACACTCCTACCCAAGTTTTGGAAGATTTTGAAGTTGTTTCTCGAGCTCTGAAGTCTAGCCATCAGGCTGAATCAGCTTCTGGAAGATGGATACTCTATATGTGTATCTTTCTGATTTTGAGATGTAGCTCCGCTGTGTATTATTCGCGGCTACTCTTTATAGTTATTTGACATGGATCTACAGTGTATTTGATTGGTAGACATGGTTCTATTTTATCCCGAGCATGGGTATGCCTACCTTGGTGAGACATTTGTTATTTTGCAGGAGGCACCTCTTGGTTCCTGATCCTTGGGCTCAATCGTTCAGCACATCAATAAAGATTGGTAATGTATTTCGGCCATCAGATGTTCTTCTGACATCACACATTAGGGGGCATCTTTTATAACCCTAAATTGCACCACACATGCTTACCTGGCATCAGGCCAACTCATATCCCTTCTTTGCCAAAACTCTATTGAACAACTCTTTGAAAATCCCCTTCTGTCAAGGCCCATGCACCCTAACCCATTACTGCACGTGTGTACATGCTGGCTGACTCACAACACCCTACGTGTACCTACAAAAGAATGAAAAAAGGAAAGTTGCCGACGAAACAAAAAGCTATGGGTCAGTTAACTGAAACTCCCAGCCATGCATGGCCTAGGGTTCGTCCAAAACCCTAGCTCCTTCTAGCCTATAAAAGAAGGGGTAGGGGTACCATTTGGAAGAGGAAAAAATATAGCGAAGAAAATCTGCCCATTTACGTAATCCATTGTCCCAACCCTTTAGCCTTTCCTCATGCCAAAGGAGATTTCACGCAAAGCAGTTGAAGGACAGAAGAAGAGGAGCCCAGGATCAGGTTCAAGGAGCGGTGGTTGGTCTCAGCTTTTGTAAGTTGATTCACTTTATGTAATAAAAAGAATGTTTTTCCCATCCCAATTCATGAGTTTTCTATGATTCGATTGGTTTATGTTTGATTTCTAACCCTTGAGTATAGAAGTAGCATGAATGCATAGTTTTTGTTTGTCTTGAATGCAGGTCATATTTGGAAGGAGCAGCGCAAACAAGTAATCAAGCACAACGAAGGATCTACATCGAACGCCGGTAATAAGGTAGGTGGTACTTTTCCATGCATTTACTGAGAAAAAGGGGTTTAAATCTTGGGATGTAGGTAAAAAAGTAGTTTCTATTCGGTCAAATCTGCATGCAAAGTCAGACCCTAATTTGCTAGTCCGTAGGGTGTTTTTCCCAACAACAGCAGGGGAGACGACCCATTAGGTGCACCACTGTTGGAACCTGCACAGTGGATCCTGGGATTATACAACACAGGAATTATGAATTTATTGGATATACCGCACTTTGGGCATGGTAAATACATCAATGGATGTGTGGAGCAACTCCTAGAAAGGGTGCATGGAGGAATTCTATGGATCGATATGTCAGTGCCTATCAATTTTGATTTGATTGCAGTAATCATGGGGCTACCCAAGGATGGTGAGAATCCATAGCAGTATTTAGAAGAAAAAACAAAGGAAAAATCCATTTATGATGAAATCAAAGAAAAGTATGGCACGAAGAGAGGTAATAGAGGAATCAAGATCAGTGACATAAACAATCCTGTGATGATATTTGCAACAAGATAGTTAGGTTGTAAGTCAATGTGCAAGTAAATAAAGGAGGAGGTAAAAGTAGGCGTAGTAGCAGCTGTAGCGCAATGCGTGAAGGGGAGCTCGATGATCTGGGGCCCTTATCTACTAAGCTCCTTCTTGGAAGATTGCAAGGACACACAATATTGTGGCTCTGAGTTCTACTACTCATGGTTACTCATCATCATTGCATTAGTAGGATTGAAAGAACCCACATACAACATGTTCCTGCAGAGGACAGGAAAGTGTGCCACAATGCACTACACATCCCTTCGAAGAACAACAAATCCCAAGGCAAATAAAATCAAGAGTGACATATTCACGATGTACTTAACAAAGATATAGAATAGATAGCGAATTTCCAAGCATTGCTCCATAGTATGTTGCTACAGGAAAAGAAGGATCAATCCAAGGAGTTCCTATAGTTGAATTACTACATGACGATGCAGGATATCCAGATGGAGGTCCAGTAGTGGCATGAGGAGTGGAAAGTTTCATTGACTCGAAGAACAGAGCCAACAGTACAAACTCAAACACAGGGTAGAACAGTCCCCATGCAGTAGACATGAAGGAATGGAACCAGGAAGAAAAAGAAGAAAACAACATGTCCAGTGGGGGATAGCAACCCCATTCAAAATAAAACCAGAACAAAAAATAAATCACAACATGGTTCTACAAGGAATCCACCATGCACAAAACATGCACCAAGGGAAACACAAAGAAGGTGCACGTAGAAGAAGTAAAAATGGAGGCACAAGAGATATCTATGGAGGAAGAAATGGAAGAGGATATAGGCATGGATACGCAGATACCAGAGGAATCTGAGTGATCAGATTCCCAAAGAAACAGAATAGGGGAGCAAGCAAGTGGCTCCAAGAAGAAGGCGAAGACCCACAAAAAACCAATGGAAACATCACTGACAATAGATGATGTGGAACTGATAGCCACGAAATTGGAATATCGATTGTTAGAGGTCTGGGAAAATGTCAATAATCACAGGGCTTCAATTCTGGAGACATTACAGGAGGAAAAAACTGTGTTGGAGAAATTGAGGATTAGGGCATAGCAACAACAAAAGGAGAAACTAGCACCCACTAGAGAAGGATAACTTGTTGAAGAAACAATGCAAATCATGACATAGGGGAGTGTAAATTTTATTATAACTCCTGAGATGATGTTCATCGATGAGGAGATAACACAGAAACCCTTGAAGAACATTGAGACATTGGACTTGGAATTTCCCAATATTCGAACAAAGGTGTTGTATAAATTATAGGTTAGCATCGCACAGGAGATTTAGTCCAGAACAAGGTCTGACGTGAAAAATTTATAGATAGAGTAGGAGGAGAATATAATATTGAAGGAAGTCATCATTCATGAAGGGAAGGAGAAAAATATGGCACAAAAAAAAGTAGACGAGATGGAGAACCATGTACATGTAGTATTTCAAGCCATCTCAGACATCACAGAATTAGAGGGAGCATATTCAGAAGACAAGATGAGAAAGATAGTGCAGAATTTGAAAAAATATAAAGACTAGATCAAGGAACTGGAGGAGAAAGTAGTAGCTACTACTCCTCCATAAGTTAGAGTGAAAAGAGAGGAAGACACGAAATCATCTGTAGATAACATCGCGTAGAACATACATAGAATGACAGAACTGTTGGAGAAGAGCACCCAACTATGGACACAACTATTAGAGTATGGGAGCCTACAAGAGTTGCAAGGGTAAGAACATGAATTGGATGCAGCAATGGAAGATGTCAAGCAACGACAGAGGAAAATTTCACTGCCAGAGAATATCAATACTACTACAGAAATGAAGAACCTAAAGGCAGGGGAAAAATCAGTGTAGGCACAGAAAATCGCAAGACAAGCTCAATTGGATCCCCTACAAGAAAAGGAAGAATAGTTGGTCGTGGAGATCAACGTAGTGAAATTGTGCATCAAAGAGATAGGCTTGGAGGGGGGATATATATTACGACCACCAGTCACCACACAGGTGGTAGAATCCATGAAAGAGAATAGCATCCATGTGCAAGAGCGATGCCAACGGATAGCATAAATGTATGAAGCATTGGTACAAGCAATGAAATATACTGGAGTTCGTTGGTGACTCAGGATGAGTCGTGATGTTAGTGTTGGGGGCCTATTGGTGCAAGCCAAGTTTGGGAAAAATTGAAGAATTTTTTAAGGAATTACAGTAGCGCTAGAAAACAGGGGAGCATGCCGAAAATAGAAGAAAAACAATGTCGGATAAAAGGAAAAACCTGCGCCGAGAAAAGTAGATGGAAAGTGGACAAGTGTGGACTTGGAGCAACAGTTGGATCAAGTATCAAACATGAATGAGTCAGATAGAAAGTGGATAAACCTAATCCTATTAGGGTTAGGGTTTTTGTAAGGCTTTGTCCCGGTTTTGTATAAGTAGAATCTATTAGGACCATCAAAGGGTTTGAATCTCAGGATGTTCAAGTGTGTAGGTATTGTCAAGATTTTAGTAGATCTTCTTGTGAGTAATATGCCTGGAAGAGAGACCATGGCGATCTATGGAGATCAGGCATAATGAAGGAAGGACTGTATAGTTTGAAACACTACATTTTTACATGGAGATGAATAAAGAGCCCAATGACAAATATTTGTGGACGTCGTCCCAAAGGGGGTGAACCATGGTATATCTATTTTTTTATTTGATTGTATGCAGTGTTTGTGATTTCATTTACTTTGATAATTTATTATGATGAATATGTTTTTTTTTAAAGGAATGAACACTGTGAAGTAATAATAAGCTAACATAATCTGCAGAATAGTACTACATAAATTAATGTTATAGCTAGTGTTTAGATTAGAATATTGGGTTATAGTAGATGAATCTCTATAATTGAATGCATGTTATTATAATGAATACTATAATTTCTATTGGATTATTAGTGGTAATGGTATGAAATAGGATCTAATGGGAGTTTGTATACTGACAGTGAGTAGATCAATTTCCCTTGAGAGAGAAATACACATCCCATCCCAAGGTTGATGACATCTAATTCATGCGGCCACCCATAGAAGCCATCTCGGGTGAGAATACGTAGTACACTCTGTGCTCCATGTTTCCTTCTGGTATCCAGAAGGGTGGATGGTAGAAGGGTTTGTTTGTAATCCTATAGTTAGAACCTGGTTTAGACCAAGTAACCCAACACATCTATTTTATCTTTATTTTCCACCCTAGAGACACATTGAGGACCTATTGATGTTGTCATGTTGAGACACACCCTTCTGCCTTGGATTTATTAGAGTTTGATGGAGTTCACACCTTTCATTCCTAGCAAGGTGTGATGAATCACATGTTTCACCACTAACAATGTATGACCATGTCTCTAGCTGCATTCATGGCATCCCATGACTAACCTTGTCTCCTTCTATATTTGATGAGTTACAAGGAGATCAACACTTGGTGATTTGTCAATCTTTCATGAAGATCTTGGGAACTCATAATAGACTCAAATTTTAGTATGTTATAGAGATCTAGAAGCATCCCCCGGCCTCGTCCATCAAACTATAAAAGGAATTCATTGGGGAGGAATAAATTGAGAAGTAAAAGTACATTACTCATTTTCAGAGTGCTTCAACAAGCCTTCATCCTTCAAATCTGATTTTTCTTATCTTGTGTGAGGGATAAGAAGAAGTTGGAGAAACGATCTAGAATATTATTCAATCAATACCTAAGGTAAGAATTTATTGATATGCTATTTTTTCCATGTTGATATAGATATATATATGGTTTCCCCCTTCCAATTTTGTTGTATTCAGTCATGCATGCTCATAAATGGTAGATCTAACATTCCTTGAGTAGATAAGATTATATATAGCATAAAGATGGCATTCATAGTGCTTAAGGGTTTGAAATTGACATTGGTTGTTATTTTTTGTGCAAGAAGTGGGTGGTAGGATATGGAACAAGATTTTTGGAGCTACATAAGACAAGAATATGCAAGGAAATCCATTGTGAAACATGTTTGACTCATTATCTCTCCTTATCATAGCATAATTTAGGATAATTTCTAGTATATCTAGAGGAAAACATTATTGTTACCTATACTACAATCTATCTTGGATCACAAGTAGATATAAGGGAGTGCTCACCTGTCTACAGGGGGTATTTCTTCATAAAATTTACCAAGACCATATAGTCTTTCCTTATTTAGTTGTAACCAAACTCTATCTCCCAATTTGAATGATTTCTCTATTATATGTTTATCATGTTAGGATTTATACCTTTCTTATGAATTCTTGAAAATATCATGTACTTACAAATGGATCTACCTACTCTTTTAAAAAAAATATTCTTTCAATGCTTCTCCCATGTTGTCTTCCCTCACTCATCCTTGCTATCCATAAAATACATCCAAATTAAAAGGTGGAAAATACCCAAAGAAATTTTCAAAAGGGGGCTTACTAGTAGAAGTATGGATTTCTCTATTATAAGAGTGTTGAATGTAGATCATATTTTCAACCCAAGTATTTAGATGCTTCTTATTGTAACCCCTCACAATTTGTACCAAATTACCATTGAATACTTCTATCTATGGATGGAATGCTATAAATATATTTAATTTTGTGTCCATATTCTCTCAAAGTGTAGTCCAAAAAGAACTAAGAAATATGGTATCCATGTCTAAGATGATTCTCCTTGGTATTCCAAAGTGCACCTAGACCTGTTCAAAGAACATGTTACTTATTGTCCATTGATGGTATTTTTAGAAGGCATAGGAATACACATCTCGTTGAACTTATGAACTGTACTACAAAGAGATATTCATGTCCCTTCTTGGTTGTTGTAAAACCACTGAAAAATCCATGCAAATTCTTTTCCAAGGTAAAGTGGGTACAAGTAAGGGATGGTATATACCTTGCTTCCTATTACTAGGCTTGCAAGTACAACAAAGCATGCAGATTATAATATAATGAGCTATGTTGGCACAAGGGGCAGACCCAGGGTTCAATGCTACAACAACGCACCAACAAAACCCTAACTACTAGCCCTTTCGGCAACACCTGTGAAGCAGATGAAGTCTCACCTGAGGTAGAGACAGGGGTGGTTGCAGGACTCAGGTGTCTGGAACCTTAGCTGGGACACATATCTGTGATTATAATACTTAATAGAGAACTTAACATCGTTATTTCATCATTATTTAACCAATATCTACTTTGAAGAGAAAACAGAGCATCACAACATTCACCCTGATCTAATGTATTTAAGCACTTAGCATAAATAAATGGGCAATATCTAGCAGATTCAAGCACTAAGAACATTCACCTATGTCAGATCTATCATCCAGATTCATCATAAGCACAAAGAATAAACAGATCTATCTATCTATCTATATCAAGCACTTAGAAAATAACACATAAACACATCAGAACATCGCACAAAGTAGAATAACATAGTATTTATGTGGTTCACCCCCACCCTGGGGCTACATTCACCAACTCTTCTTCTTTATTAGCTTCAATCAATCATCTAGATTCATAGAGCCACAAAAACCCTACTCCACATAGGATAGGAGATCTGCGTGCACCTATCCAAATCCTCCTTCCTCGAGCTAGGTCTAGCACAAAACCTTTCACAATCTGTTACAACCACATGCACTTAGCTCTACAAGTTTCTCACAATATGCACAGATCATCTACAAACCATACTTGCACTTAGCACTTAGCTTATTGACCTCCTACTTATGTCACCTAGCTACTTATTTATACTTTACAAAATAGACCTAAACATGGGTAAACCCATGGGCCGACATCCCATACCCGTTACATATTCCCAAATCCCAAAAAGGACCCAAAAAGGGGTCAAGATCCTGTGATCTCTGCTTCATCTTGCACTTCGTCTTCGATTGGATGTCAAAGTCCAAAAATAGGTCAAACTTGACCAAGGATCTCTCAAAACTTGGTCAAGGGCCAACAGGCCCCCAACACTCACCTGTAACTCGCCCCGAGTCACTCTAGTCTGACTAGTTCTTATCTGAACGCCTCGAGATTTTCTCAAGATGCTTCAACTTGTTGTTGTGCTAAGACCTCATGTTCAGCGAACTCTTGGATGACTGCTTCATTGATAGGTCCCTCTAGATGTTGTTCAGTTGTAGTGACAACATGCTCTAGCTCTGCTCCTTGGCCTTATACCTTTGTAAACAATTGATAGGCCTTATCTTGTATAGGTTGGAGTTTCTGAGTTACCTCCATAAATTTTCTCTGGATAGTGTAGATTTTTTGTTGTGCATTGCGTTGCTCTTGGAAGCACTTCATTCTTTCCACAATTGATAGGGGCTTCAGTTGTGCCTGTATCTTTTTCAGCTTGATACTTCGCCTCTTGGAGCCATGACTCCAGTGCCTTCAGTTCTGGGTTCTCCGTGAGTTGTTCATAGGTCTGGGCACTATTATCAGTGAGTTTATTACATTTCAGGGTAAGAGCCTTTATCCTTTCAACTATGCTCCGAGCATTTGCTTCTCTTTGGTATCTTACATCTTGTGGGGTCTTAGGTATAGTGCATAGCTCCAAATATGCTATGTGTTTTTGTAGCTTCTGGATGGCTTTTGCAAGTTGGTTCACCTGTTGTGTAACTCAGTCTTCTACCTTGATTTCTAAGTCTATCACAGAGAGAAGTTCTCTGTTGACCACTTCTTTTACTTCGAGCTACTCTGTGAGAAAATGTTCCTTTTCTTGTTGTAGATGTGTTGTTTTTTCATCAAAATTCTCTTGGAGAGAAATATTTTCCTTTTCTGCAGCACTACATTTCTCTATGAGTACTCCTTGTACTTGTGTCAAATCCTGGGTGGATTTCTCTATTTTTTCTTGTGCTCGTCAAAGGGGAGATTCGACTGTATCGGAAAGGCGGTGGAGTTGAGTTGGCTCATGTCCTAATTTTGGTTCTCCTGGCGCAATGGAGACTGTACGGTTAGACTGTAGGGCTTGTTGTACCCCTCGAAGTTTAGTCTCAATTCGATCATACATCTCCTCTTGCTTTGCTTCTTGTTTCTTTGCTATTTCTAGAGAAGCATCTTGCAGGGATGCTATGAGGAAGTCGAAGTCATTGGAGGTGAGGACAGTCTTCATATTGGTCATGGTGGCCTTCGATTTCTTCTAGGAGGAAGGTTTCAGAGGTGAACCTTTCCTATTCTTCAGGGGGTCAACCTCGTCTCCTTACTTCTATTCAAATTATTTATCATTCAACTCTTCACCATCACCTCCTTGCTCTAGTGATATGGAAGCAATTTTCATGAATGTGTTGTCTAATTCTTGGACCTCTTCGGTCTTCTTTGTCCTGTTGGGTCTAGGTGTATCCTTCACTATTTATGGGATATCGATGTCATATATCTCCACAGGTTCTGCTAGAATAAGGAGGTATGTCGACCAGTCCTTAGTGATCTCCTCCAGGTCCTCCTCCGTTATCTTGTAGTAGGACTTAAGTTGTGGCTTGTGTTCGTCGGTGCACGCTATGATGTAATTAAAATGTCGATCTACACTGAACTTCATCAAAGGCCTAAACCGGTGTAAAGTGTTTGGAGTCATGTGAGGCTCAGACTATATAGCTATCTTCAGTTGATTGTAGTAGATATGAAAAATAACATTTGACTGCCATTGTTTATTTATATCGCTTGAATACCATAGTGTATTGAACTTCACGACTAGTGGTTCAAATGGCTCGATGTTTGGGAAGGTCGTACCTTCTAGCGTCTCCCAAGAAATAAATGGTATAAGGATCAAGATCCAACTAAAATAAAATTCATATCCTTCATCTTGTGCTTCTCTGTAGTCGAGTTCCAACTGGTTCACTAGGTACTTCACCCAATTCATCTAAAGGCCTTCCGCGCACTTCCCTGTGAGGTCGACTAAAAAACCAGTGACTTAGGTACGTCAGTTCTTTCGTACTAACTTCACTGCAATAAACTGAAAAGTGAGGCACACTGCACCACTATGGATAAAAACTACCTTGTAGCATTGCATTCCCTTCCCGACATTGCTATAAGTTTCCTTGATCTTTTGTGCTAGAGCACGATCCATGTCTTTTCTTGGGTAAAACTCTTGTGGATCAGGTCCTTTCATACTCAACCCTATGATCTCATTGATCAATGTTGGATCAACTGTTATACAGTGGTTTAGCCACAAATATCCTCCATGGTAACAAGAAAGCAGTAGCTTGACATAGGCATTGACTTCCTGGTGTCTACCAAAGTGGGGAATCTTCATGAAATTCAGTAGGGTGGACTGCGTGAGGTACATATTCCATGATTGGGGGATTATCTTCAAATTCTTCCCATTAGTTCTGGTCAAGTACTTATGTGGGGCAAGCATGTTATAGACTTTGCGATCTTTGAGGTTGAAGTCACTAAACTTCAATGCTGCAATCTTATATTGGTCTGCTCGAACTACACGTATCCCCTTCGGGAGGTACGCCATAACCAAGGTGTATTTTAAATCTCTGGGCACGCTATCTCGATTTACTGCACCACTCAGAGGTGGAATATAGGTGGGTAATATGGTTGGGATCAATTTGGCATTCACTAGATCATCTGTGTGCTTGGTTCATTTTTCATTTGAAGGCTAGGATGGTCTGGCTCCGCGAGTAGTTGGTGGAGAGGTTGGTATTCCTCTCGTCGACGATGCTTATACACCTATAGAAATTGACATGACTCTTTTAGCCATGAGGTTGATCAAAAATTCTTCAACAACTTTCTCTACAACGCTCAACTCGTCCGACATACACACTCGGGGTTAAAAATCTTGGGTTCAGGGAGTAACTTAGACACAGTAATGAGATAGAAGAAAGAGCATGATGATCACTGTATAAAATCAATTTAGTCTACGAGTTCAAACTCTTAATTGGAAAAAGTGTTCTTGGTGCATGGCGCGATGGGATAAATAGGTAACTTGGCAACAGGTCACTTGCAATGGTTATGAAGCCTTCATTAACTCTATTTTGTCCATTATGGCACAGTCCCAATGATTGGATGGCGAGTTGTCTAACCATAAATGTCTTTCTACCTATTCAGAGTGGTGGTCTAATGGTTATAGTGTCCCCAACAACTATATTGCTTCGCCATGGCGAAGTGCCATGCGTCGTTGTCATGATATCCCAGCGAAGCTCCAATATTACAAATTTTCCTTCTGTGAGGTTCCCTCTGGAACCTTCTGCAACTTGTCAATCTTAGATCTCTTCTTACTTATCTTTCTAGCCTTATTCCCCATGAGCTTTGTCTCGGTATGCCTTTTTTTGTTCTGATTCTTATCTTATTTTGGCATAATTACTTTGCGTTGTTGAGATTCTTTCCTAAGATTTGAGGGTGATCTTTATTCTTTATCTAGAATAGGTACTTCAGTCTTCCGTGGGTCTTCTAGTGTTCTTGTAACTTCGACATCTGGGTCTCTGGTGTTAAATATCTTTGATCTGTTCTTTTGTTATTCAATCAAGTGTGTGATCCTTCTAGTCATGAATTCTTTTAACTCTTTCTTCTGTTGTTCTAAAACTTCTTCTTCTTCTTTCCTTCTGGCCTAATCTCTTTCAATCCAAGGTTTTCCTAGTAGCATGGTAAATGGGGCATTGTTCTCAATAAATTTAATAATCTCAAAATCTTCCTCTGTTGAAGTTCCATTGATATTCATAGGTATCCGGGTGATCTTTCCACATAGGTTTATCAACTTTCCTTTGAATAGTCCTATTCCTCCTAATGAAGGAATCATAAAAGGCCTCCCTATATCTTCCCAATTTCTCTCTGTCATGATATTCACCTGTGTTTCCTTATCTAGAACATAGTCAATGTCGAAGTCTCCTATTGTTTCTTCAAGGAATTCTTTTTCTTGGAAGATCTCTGATAATCTGACATGTCGGTGGTCATTCAGGGTTTCTTGCATATGTAGCAATACTTTTTCTGATTCTTTCTGGGGTTCTACCATAAACTTAGTTTATGGATCTTCCCTATGGTTTTCTTGGTTCATATTCATTCTTTCAACCTTAGCAATCATTCTAGGAAAATATAATACTTCATGGCCCATATCTTTGCAACAAAGCCAACTAGGTATTCTCCCAAGGCATTCCTTAGCAATATGTCTTGGTCTTCTGCAACTGTAATAGAGGGTTAGTCCTCTCTTTATTTTAAATGATCCTCGGCCTTTCCTATACTATGCGCTAGGATCATGGTAGCTAACCTGCAAACATTTCTTTCTAGGATCCTTCCTACACTTATTAGTCCAAACATTCTTTCTATGCATAGGTATAACATATTTTTCACTATTCTTATCAGATGTACTCATATCAAATATTCTTTCATCTATTAATACCCTAGTTTTCCAGCTAGGATAGAATCTATCAAACATACCTAGATCCATATTATTGAAGAAGAAAATTACAGTTATCTTACTTCTATAGAGCACAAAGATTTCATATCTAGAACTTTTCAATATTCCTACCTTTATCATAGGCATAGAGATTTCATATATTACCTCTTTTAATAAAAAAGTCTCACTTTTACTTTTCCCATAGCACAAAGCTTTCAGATCTTACCTCTTTTCTCCAGATCAATTTTTTTTTCCTTAGCACGGATCTTGTCAAACCCAATAGAATATTGAGCACTAGATAAATAAATCTACGCACAGAGATTTCACAATTACAGGTCATATCTTCACACATAGCTTCTTTTTCCTCAGTTCCCATCAATCACAGTTTCAGGTCCTGACAACGGAACCATTTGTTGGCACATGGGCATACCTAGGGTTCAAGGATACAACAATGCACCAACAAAACCCTAACTATCATCCCTTTCGGCAACACCTGCGAAGAAGATGAAGTCTCACCCAAGGTAGAGGCATGGGTGGTTGCAAGAATCAGGTGTCTACAACCCTAGCTAGGACATAGATATGTGATTATAATACTTAATAGAGAACTTAGAACCGTTATTTCATCATTATTTAAACAATATCTACTCCATAGACAAAACAAATCATCGTAGCATTCACCATGATCTAATTTATTTAAGCACTTAGCATAAATAAATGAATCAGATCTAGCAGATTCAAAAACTAAGCACATTCACCTATGTCAGATATAGCATCTAGATTCATCATAAGCACAAATAATAAACATAATTGTCTACCTATCTATATCAAGAACTTAGAAAATAACACATAAACACATCATAACATCGCACAGAGAAGAATAACATAGTATTTACGTGGTTCACCCCCACCCTGGGGATACGTCCACCAACTCTTCTTCTTTATTAGCTTCAATCAGTCATATAAATGCATAGATCCAAAAAAACCCTACTCCACATAGAATAGGAGATTTGTGCGCACCTCACCAGATCCTCCTTCCCTGAGCTAGGTCTAGCAAAAAGCCTTTCACAGTCTGTTACAACCAATTGCACTTAGCTCTACAAGTTTCTCATAATATGCACAGAGCATCTACAAACCATACTTGCACTTAGCACTTAGCTTATTGGCCTCCTACTTATGTCACATAGATACTTATTTATACTTTACAAAATAGTCCTAAACATGGGTAAAGCCATGGACCAACATCCCATACCCATTACATATTCCCAAATCCCAAAAAGGACCCAAAAAGGGGTCAAGATCCCACGATCTCTACTTCGTCTTGCACTTTGTTTTCAATCGGCTATCGAAGTCCAAAAATAGGTCAAAGTTGACCAAGGATCTCCCAAAACTTGGTCAAGGGACAACAAGATACATCTTCTTACATGCTGGGATAATACACATACCTTTTTAAGTTCACAACTGTCATCCTAGACAAAGAACATAGAGCTTGTCTATCCTGTAGAGAACCCATTGTGGAGATAGTATTTATCCTTACCATCACCTTTGTGTACATGAATTTGGACCTATAACTACAGAAACCCCTCTCTAAAGTTCCCATCTTATGTTTATTTATATTTTGATGCATCATCACTAAAAGGATAAGTTACCCCCTATATTCTCTGTAGTGTACGCTACATTTTTTCACGAGATGTGACCACTCTGATGAGCCCAAAGTTTCATGAATTTCTTTGTATATGGCCATGATGGGATGTTATTATGTACAAGTGTTGGTTAGTGGTTATCGATATCCCCTTATGTCAATGTTCATGGAATGTCCTTTCAGTCCCAATTCTCAAGGTACTTGGTTTTCTTGATATAATCGACTATCCCTTAGAGATGGTAACTCCCTATGGAATTCTGAGGTGGATTTACTAGGATACAAGATTTTTGAGTCCCTAAATATTCACTTATTATTTTCTTTGTAAAGGGTTATTATGCACTGTAAGGGCTGTCACATCAATGGTTTATCACACTTTACCCACATGGACCCTCTCTTTCTTATTTATGTACCACACTTTGGACATCAGAGATGATTCTTCACATGATTATCCAATTTCACATTTTTCGAGGTAGTCTCACATGTTTCGAGGAATATCACATATTTTGAGGCATTGTTCACACTCTCTAAAGAATGAATGGGATATTTACATCCATGTGGAAATCCTCTACACTCACCATGTGTCATAAACTAAAACATCACCCTCCTTTGGAACCTTTTCAAAGTGTTTTTTGTTAGTGTCCTAACCTCCCTAACCCCTCAAGTAGATAGAATAATATTTTTTTATATGTAATAAAGGCCATCATTAGTAAATAAGGCCTATATAATAATGTGAACACATCTAATGTAAGAATACTTACTAGAACGTTATTCCTTTAGAAGGTTCTTCCTCTAGAATTTTATCAAGAAGATAGAAATAGTATATATAGGGGTAGAAAGCATGGAAAATATTGTCTTGTGAAATCAGTTGTACTCAAAATATATTCTATTGGAGGTTTCCCCTTGAAGAGGAACATGAAATTTTCTCTCAAGATAATAAATGTGGCATCATTTGCATCTATATTGTCATTTTGCTTATTGTTTTGTCTCTTTCTATTAACTACTTTTGGTAATAATTATGCTACT
>ML829448.1:22698-43436 GCA_009831015.1 Picea engelmannii | reverse complement strand
TAGCCTAATATCTATTCAAACAAATCCATATCAAACAGAGAGATCCCTCTCTGAGTCTTGGAGGGCTAGATCCAAGACTCGAAGTGCTTTTGATGTTGCCTCTGTGACTGCCTCCACGGCCTTGGGCAAATTACAGAGTGCTAACAAAATGGCGACCATACTGGGGAACTTTCCCCAGTAGTACACTTCAAAGTTCCAGATCTGATCATTGATGGTGGATAGTAACTAGACACAAGAAGGCTGAGATCATTCACCTAGCGACTCCAATTAGCTCCAGACAGTGCCAACTCAAAGACTCCACTAGAAGAAGAACCTGAAGCATGACCAAGCAGCCAAGAAAGATCAAGTACTCAAGCCCAAATTGCATTCAAGAAATCTTTGGTTTTATTTGTAATTATGTCTTATCTTATTCTAAACCTAATCAAAAGTACATTGCTGAAGATTGCATTGACCACCTGCTAATTGATGAGCCTCAAGAGACTAAGCCCCAAATTGTAGATCATGTACATACTCATACACTTGCAGAAAGCCCAGCGAGACATGAGCCTCGTGCTTTATCTCCTGCCATTGTCAAAATTCCAGTTAGCTACAAGCCCCTTGCTTTACCTCCTATACCTGTGAAAATCCCAGACAAATACAAGCCTCTAGAATTGCCTCCTATCCTCCATGACCTCCCTGCAAATTATACCAATAATCTGCCCAGGTTTGATGGAGATAATGCCAATATCACTGCTGAAAAACACATCCAGAGGTTTGAAGATTTCCTTGACCTTTATGAGGTTGAAGATGACGATGTCTATATCAGGATGTTTGCCTTGTCTTTGCAAGGTAAAGTCAAAAATTGGTTTTAAAACCTTCCAGCTGCAAGCATCAGAAATTTTCATCAGTTCATGCAAGTTTTCCTAGATAGGTGGGTGATCATGGGAAATATTTTCTTCATCCTAGAAGAATATGACCACTTGAAAAGAAAGCCAGGAGAGACGGTACAACAGTTCTCAACCAGGTTCAATAAGGTGTATCATTCAATACCTGTGGATGTAAGGCCACAACCTGGTTTAGCTCAATTGCATTACCCAAATGCCTTTGATCCAGAAATGACATTCCAATTAAGAGAACGGAACACTGCAACCCTTGAAGAAATGCAAAAGATTGCAGTCGACATAGAAGCTAATTTGTTGCACAAAAGGTCCAAGCTAAGAGCATAGGAAAAGGCCAGAACTGAAAAGAAGCGGATGACACCTTCAGAAGTGAAGCTAGACGTCTTGGCCAACACTGTAAAGGAGATGATGCAGAAAATTAGTAACATAGGGGAAATTGTTGTTCAAGGACCTGATGTCCCATTAATGCCAGAAAGGGAAAAGATCAATGTCCCCAAACACCTTGCAGCCCAGCCTCAGCATTTTGATCCACCCAACGATTATTTCATGTATTCAATTCACAATACAGTCAAAGATGAAGTTCAAAATCAGAAGATAGAGGAGGATTCTCCTGATATGATATGCATGTTCAATGACATTTCATCCATGAATGATTCACCCAAGCTTGATTGGTACAATGATGATTATACCACATTGGATTTTTCAAAGAAAACAACCACATATGATTGGGAGGAAGAAGATAATTTGCAATCCCAGCAGGACAATCAATCTATACATGGAAATTATGACAACAATGATCAAAATGCAGAAAATTTTCAAGAAAGTGAAAACTGTCTGCCCTTATGTTTTGCCTCGCTCCTAAGAAAACATTACAAGCAGATTGCAAATAGAAAGGAAGAGGAATGTTCTAATGCATCAGTTGAGGAAAACAGGGGAGATACAGAAGCTCATCCAGAGGTGCAGCCCTTGAGCCTTTTTGAAGGTCAAACCTCAGATGAAATCATGAAGCCCGAAACAGGTGATGAGTTGATCCATCTTGATTCATTGCCTCTGTTCTTTAATTCATTTCAAATTTTGAGGGGGAATCTTTGTCAGATTCTAGTTGAAAGTCACAGTGTAAGCCATGAAGTACCAGTAGAGCCAATGCCACCATTATCTAAAGCATTTTATGACCCTATAGCTGATATTCTGGATAATGTGTGTTTTCAAAATCAGTTTTCATTTACCCCCAATGATTTAAAAAATTGTTATGATATGGATATGATCAGATAGTCAGCTACAAGGGTGTGTTCAGCAGAAGCATCATTTCAAAACCCATCAGAAAAGTTGCAGCCATGTCAGGAAGTGCATGAAGATGCAAATAACATAACTACAACATCAAATCATGAAGTTGAGTTGGTTAAATTTGAATATCCAGTAATAAGTCAAGTTTATCATGATCTTGTAGTTGTCTATATGGAGGATTTTTTCTTTTCAGAATACCCATTGATTCCCAAAGTCTCTGGAATTGTCCAGAGAACCAGGGCTTTGTGTTGTAAAGATCAAACTGGATATCAGCTTGTGTTGCCCGTGCACGTTCTATTTCTGATATTGTTTGAAAACCTTAAAAAAGCAGAGTTATTAGAGCAGTTGCTTGACTCCCTGCATTGGCATTATTGTATCATTTAGAACAACGAAATTGTCAGTAGTGTAGGGTAGGTAGCAGTTTCAAATAAGCTCAGTCATTTGAGCATCTTGTTCAGTATTGTATAGTTTCCAGCAGAGTTCACAGTTGATGATATCTAATTCAATGTTCAGTCAAATCTGAGCCAGTTCGAAGATTGTAGTTGCAGTAACTCCATGGCCCAAAGAATAAAGCACCAGTCTGCATGTTCAGAGTTCAGTGGTTCTTGACACCTCCCGAAAGAGCTGCCATCCCCAGGTGGAGCCTATGTTGGGGTCCTATAATTATAGGTAACTTGATTCTTCAGTTTCTATTTGGCATCACCCTCGTGATGAAGTTCATGGCTTGTTGGTCTCTCGGTTGTTTCATTTTCCCCCCTTTATCCTTTTCGCCCGATCCTCCATCACCCTGCTGCATCTTTCATCCACTGTTGCGCCTTTCAGTCCCTCACCCTTCATTCCTTCACCCCTTCACCAATCTTACCCCTCCATGAATAAACAAACTCGGGATAAAAACATTAGGTTAATAGTTAGATTAAACCTGTTAATAATAAATTAATTATTAATTATTTAATAATTGAGTTAGCGTGTTAGTAATTAACCAATTGTTAATTAATTAAATTAGTAATTAAGTTAGTAGTTAAGTTAGTTTATTAGAATTAAAATGTTAACATTAATAAAAACAAATTATAAAACATATAATAAACAAAGTAGAAATAAAACAAATTAAAACAAAAATTATAATAAACAAACAATAAATAAAATATATAAAAATTAAAACAAAACAGAGTAATAAAACTAATAAATAAAAACAAAACACAAAACAAAAACATAAAAACAAAATACAATACATAACAAATAAACAAAATATAAAATACGAATATTAAAATAAACTAAAACATGTAATAAAACAAAAATCAAAATAAAAAAAATATTAAAAAAAAAACAACTAAAATACTATCCCAAGTTTCTACCCACCCGCAACTTCATGCACACATCGTGACATCCCCAAATAAAATTAAATCAACGTCCAATAATAATTACGGACCCCCCCTTGCCATCCGAATTTTAACAAGGGGGGGTCCAGAATGAAGTTGTTTCCTAAAACCACTCTTGGACACAAGCCAGCGGACCCCCCCCCCTAAAACCACTTACCACCTAAGGGGGGGTCCGGAATTACCACCTTTCCCCAAAAAACTGCTTTCGCAACGTTTTTTACCAGTCTTTTTCCGAAGGCGTTTCTGGGCAAATGAAGATGAATTTTAAAAAACCGAAAGAGGTTTTTGTTCAGCACAGGTTGAAGAACAAAAATGTCTCCCAGTTTTTTCACAGGTGCCATGAGCAGGGAGAATCAAAGCCATCTTCGAGCCCTATTTTGCCAGAATTCCGATTTTTCCTGTTACAGTCCCGATTTTGCGGGAGGTGTTTCGGAGAACTGGAAACGAATTTAGAAAAACTGAAGGAAGTTTGTGTTCATAACTAGTTGATCTACAAAAACCTTCCCTGGTTTTTACACAGACCTCTCAGATTGGGAGAATCGAAGACTCATTGGGACCCCTTTTTTCAGAATTTGAGGGAAAATTTTCCATAGGATGACATCTGGCGAAGGAAAAATTGACTGGATCTCCACGAAATCCTACCGTTTCCTGATCTAAAGATCTGATGTCCACTCAGGGGCGGCCACATCATCATCAAAGGCTATCAGAATCTATTACCAGTAACTGATAATTGACACACAGTTAAATAAATCTATGCAGTGCTGGCAAATCCCAATTTTTCTGTAGTGCAATATTGTTAGTTTAGATTTGATTGAATGAAATCGTAGTCATTTGATGACACGATCATTGTAATAATGGGTATAAATACTTCATGTTTTGAAAGAAGAAGGGGTTCAACCTGTGTGAAAGAAGCTCCCTGGGCCCTGTAAATTTTGGGTGTGGGGAAATCCCAGCAGATGTAAGAAAGACCATGTTCATTTCTTTGTTAATTTAACACAGCAAGCCTACTTATGACTTGAGATGCATCACGGTGCTTCTGCTCAGCAATGTCTCTTCTTTGTTTATTTGTATCTTACAACTTATTTCTAAGAGTAGTATGATTGGAATTCATCCTTTTGTGCTCCTTTCATCATAGAATATGCTCGTCATGTTTTTTTTTTTTTATGTCCTGTTACAAAATCCATCCATAGCTAGATGCTTTGTTTCAACCATCAGATTTGTATGTTGATTCATCTATAGCTGTATGTAGAGATTCACCGATGTCAAGTGCCTCTTATGTAGTTGAAAATTGCTATGTGTCTACGGTTTTCCTTCCAGGATTCATCCTTGGTCAGATGCCCTGTTTGGTGGCATGCCTCTTGTTTTCTTTCTTCTAAAGCTGCCATAAGAGATTCATCCTTTGTCAGATGCCCCTTATTACAGTGAAACTCTTTTCTTTTTCAGACTACCTTTACATCACTTTATACCTGTTGAAGAAGGCTCCTATTTTGCCTCAGTGTTTGAGGAAGGTTGTCAGCCTATGTTGAACTGTAAACCATTGAATTTCATGACCTGACTCCATTCTGCCCAATGGTCCTTTATTATGTCTCAACCAGACCAATTCAAAATCCATAAACAAACCTATGTTATGCATAACTAGCCTAATATCTATTCAAACAAATCCATATCAAATAGAGAGATCCCTCTCTGAGTCTTGGAGGGCTAGATCCAAGACTCGAAGTGCTTTTGATGTTGCCTCTGTGACTGCCTCCACAGCCTTGGGCAAATTACAGAGTTCTAACAGGCCATTGCCCAAGAATCTCACGAAGCTAAGAGGATTCTTTGGGTTATGCAGTTACAGGCGGTTCATCAAGGGTTTTTCACAGTTGGGAGCACCACTCACTAACTTGACAAAGAAGGGTGTTTTTCATTGGACAGAGGAGTCACAACAGACATTCAACAGAATGAAGGAGGTTATGAGCACATGCCCTGTTCTAGCCCTTCCAGACTTCTCGCAGCCGTTTGTCTTAGAGTGCGATGCATCGGGGGTGGGGATTGGAGCAATTTTGATGCAGGGGGGCCACCCCATTGTGTTTGAGAGCAGAAAGTTCAATGAGTCGAAGAGACTCTATCCTATTTACGACAAGGAGATGTTAGCGATCATGCATGCCTTACAGTATCTGGTTGGTAGCAGGTTTGTAGTGAAGACTGATCATAACAGTCTCAAGTATTTCCTTGATCAAAAAGACCTCGGTGAGAGGCAGCAGAAGTGGGTCTCAAAGATCCAAGCCTTTGACTTTGACATTGAGTATGTCAAGGGAAAAAGGAATATCGTGGCAGATGCCTTCTCCAGGAGGCCAACAGGATGTTCGATGATGGACATCTGTACAAATTGGAAAGCTCATTTGTTGGTGGAATACTCCAAAAACAAATTTGCTTGTGAGGTGATGGACGAACAGGTGATGGATCATAGATATCGGGTTCTTGATGACGTCATTTTCTACAAGGACCGGATCTACTTGGTTCCAGAATCCACCCTAAAGGGGAAAATTCTGAAGGTATGTCATGATTTGCCTACAACAGGGCATCAGGGGTACTTCAAAACATACAGGCAGATCAGGGACAGATTCTCATGGAAGGGTCTCAAGGATGATGTGTTGAAGCACATACGAGAGTGCACAACTTGTCAGCACAACAAGTCCGAGCAGACACACCCCGCAGGGCTACTACAGCCTCTACCCATTCCAGAGCAGAAATGGGAGAGCATTTCCATGGATTTCATTACAAGCCTTCCTAGAGTGCAGGGCAAGGACTGTATATTTGTGGTGGTCGACAGACTAACCAAATTTGCCCATTTCTTCACCATACCCACAGACTATAAGGCCATAGAGGTAGCAGAGTTGTTTTTCAGGGAGGTATTCTGGTTGCACGGGTTACCCAAGCAAATAGTCAGTGATAGATATGGGCGCTTCATCAGTGCATTTTGGCAGGAGCTTTTCAGGTTGACAGGCACAGAGCTAGCCACGAGTACCAACTACCACCCACAGACAGATGGGTAGAAAGAGATCGTCAAAAAATGGGTGGAGGGGTATTTGAGGAACTATGTGAGGGGGCAGCAGCACACTTGGGTGAGATGGTTACATATGGGTGAGTATTGCTACAACACAACTTACCATATGTCTATCAAGATGTCACCGTTTAGGGCATTGTATGGATATGATGCACCCTCCTTTATGGAGACTGTGTTTGGGGACAACAGGGTCCCAGGGGCCAAGGACTGGGTGGAGGAGAGTAAGAGGATTCTTCAATCCGTAAGGGAGAACTTGCAGTCAGCTTAGAACCAGCAAAAAATATATGCAGACCGGCACAGAGTTGAGCGCAGTTTTGAGGTAGGGGATTTGGTTTTCCTACGATTACAGCCATACAAACAGTCCTCCTTGAAGAGGAGTGGAGCAGAGAAGCTAAAATCGAAGTTCTATGGGCCATAAAGAGTCATCGAGAGGATAGGTGAGGTGGCATACGAGCTAGAGTTACCGAAAGGTAGCAAGATTCATAACATCTTTCACGTCTCTTGCCTTAAAAAGGTTGTGGGACAACAGGTTAGAATTTCAGAGGAGTTGCCACCCTTAGATGAGGATGGTCAGTTGGAGCTAGTGCCAGAGGAGGTACTAGAGCAGAGAGAGCGTAGATTAAGGAGCAGGATCATCAGGGAGTGCTTGGTTAGATGGAGGGGTCTTCCAGTGGAGGATGCCACATGGGAGGGAGAGCATATCTTACAACACCCAGGATTGATGTTGCTTGAGGACAAGCAATCTCGGGAAGGGAGGACTGTGATGTCTCGTTCCCAAGAGTAGGCTAGCAGGGAGTGACTTAGTAGTCTATGTGTTCCCGTAGACTATAGTCAGGCACAAACAAGGAACAAGATGGAGAAATAAGGAGGAATTGATGGTTAAACGATGAATTAAGCTAAATTACTTAGGAAAAGTCACTTAAGCCTAAGTCAACGAAGAATTGGAATGAAAAGGTGCTAAAGGGGGACTTAATTAATTAATTATTCACCTTGGGAGGAAAAGCACCTAGCTTAAGTTAGGTCAATGTTGAATTAGATTGGGAAAGGTATAAAGGGAAGAATTTGACCTAATTCCTCATTATGCATTGTTATGATTTGATGTTGAGAGTTCCCAGAGGAGGAAGAGAGCTAACCTTACTATTTTGTGGATTTTTGGAGGAAACCACCACCATTGATCGGTTTCGGTGTTGAGAGACACACCCTAGCCCATCGGAGATACCATCCAGGTATTTCACCGTACTTTTCAGGAGTATCCATTGCAGAGTGCACAGCTTAGCCAGTGAGGGTGCAAGTCAGTTTGAGGGTTTGGAGAGCTGCACGAAATCCAAGTCCAGATTGCAGTTTCCTTCCAACCCATTTGAGATCCAGCCAGGGCGCTTCTATTGAGCCATATATCGTCGGATTCTGACGGTGGAATCTTGCATATCGCCTCATCCAGCCATTTAGGGCGCAGCTCTTCCGGACAGACATTTAGGGTTGCATGCAGAGTATCAGAGCAAATCCAAGCAATTCCTTCCGACCCAGTTCCGCATTTGGCGAGACAATCGTTTTGAGCCATATAGCATCAAATTCCGTTGGTGGAATCCTTTGGGGCGCATCCAGTGTCCCAGGAGGTGCGCAAACCCCCCAGGGGTCCAGATCCAGTGCCTCAGAGACCAAATCCGAGGTTTGACACTCATCCATTTCAGTCTAGAGGCCAGGGTGCTTCTATTGGAGCAATTTCCAACACATTCTGATGGTCTATTCTTCTGGACGAGTTTTCCAACTAGTAGCAGTTACTGTACTTCTCCGGAATCACATATTTTGTCGATCTATCCGTGCATGCATCAGATCTGCTATCATCTTCTGATCATGGGTATTTTTATGCTATTTGCTTGTATTCCAGTGATGATCCATGAGATCTAGCTGAGGTTTATATTCTATATTTCCAGTAGGCTATTGTATTTCCATGCTTGAACCGTATAATACATGATATTGGGTTGTTGATGCTCTTTACTTCTGCATGCGTCCTTTATATGTTGTTAAAACCATAAATATGCAACATGCACATCCAATAACCATCCAAATCTCAAACATACAACTGAAACGCATCTAGAAACCCCCAGTGTATCAGATCTGCAAGACAGAACAATAGATCAGTAGCAAATATCTTGATCAACGGGATCAGGGATATTTCACTGTACGGCCTTTGTATAGTCCTGTGCGGCCTCCACAACCAACAATTAATGTTGCGGCCTATCTTGAAAACTATGTCTATCTTACACGTGTTGTCTTCAATGTACGACCCTGTTGCAAATCAGATCGTACGACCTGAAACAGTACGGATGTACCCTCCTTGTTGTACGACCCTCTTCCTTGATTTCTATGCATTCTTTTTGACTTGGGATGCGTGCTCCTTCTCCTGGAATTTCGCCCTCCCTTCTCTTGCTGCAATCTCTCTTCATCTCTTCTCTTTCAACTCTCAAAAACTTCTCTTCGCTCAATGTGCCTCTCACTCTCCTCAAATATACTTTTATAATCTCTTAATGACCAAATCCCTAACCCTAAGATCTCAATGGTCAAGATTAGATCTTGTCTTCCCAAGATCAACGGTTGTGACTTAATCTCTCGTTGAGACAACTTAAATCACTTAAGTCACTCAACTTTATAAAAAAGTCACTTTAGTGATTAAATAAAAGCCACATTAACTTTATAAATGCAATTATAAAGTTAAAGATCTAGAGAGCATCGCTCAGACACCTCTGCATGCTAGGCACTGCCAATGTGGAAGTACTTGTCCGAGCTACCCCAAAAACTAACACTCCCTCTTAGCGAGGAAGGTACTCCTGGAACCTCCACCTAGATCTGTCTCCAACCCCATCATTCCATCTGTTGTTGTAGTTGCTCCCTCTGAACTAGAATGCTTCCCTGCCACCTACACTGGATCCTGTGTTGAAGACATGTTACTCCTCACCATGCCCTTAGGAGTCTCCTCACACTCTTGAGCATCCAACTATGCCATCTCATACCAGCTGAGACTCCTAATAGTACTGGAAGTAGCCTCACAACCACCTATCACTGACACTAATCTTGAATCCAAGATCCCCTTGGACTCACACACGAGTTGTCCCAGCAACCTATATAACCTCCCCTATTTGACATTAAGCACTATTGTTGCATCTAGGGTAGCTCCCTCTGGATATATGAGCACATGTCCACACTGGAACATAACTCCATATCCCTCATCCTCCAAAGCTAATACTGAGAGCAAGCTTACCTTCAGCTCCGGAACAAACAACATCTATGCCACCTCCATAGATCCTCCTGACTCTAGTTGGAATCTCACACATCCAACCCCCTTCACAATATGCATGGTACTAGTCCCACAATCCACATGACAGTCTGAGTCTATCTCTAAAACACTAAGGAACATCGACCTCATCCCCGTCATATTGCGAGATGAGCCATTTTCCACAACCCATGCTCCAATGTCCCCAAACTTTGTACTACCATTGCCTGAAAGACAAGACACAAGAAAAAATTCCTTCTCGAACTTCTCAGGAAAATCATCGATCTCAGTTGATGTTGATGTTGCTACATGTGTCTCCTTCTTGCCCTTCTTGTTGTTTGGACACTAGCTTGCATAGTGGCCAGTCTTCTGACATGCAAAGCATTTCACTTTGCTCATGTCCTTTCCATCTCCCTTACCCTTCTTCGCATGAAGAGAACCATTCTCCTCATCTTCATCACCCTTATCCTGACTGCCTTGAAGAGCCTCCTCTCGAGTCTCCTCTTGAGAGAAGTCATCCCACGCCCTCTGTCAATCGGGGAGATGTTCTCGTGCCACAACACCATTCATGAACACGGCCCACTTATCTGAGAATCCATTCAGAGTTGTCCTCACAACTTCATCATCTTTGACTTCCTCTCCAACAGTTGTTAAATCATCATGAACCTGTGATATCCTAGTGAGATACGATGCCACTGTGTCAGTCTTGGACATCTTGATGCTCTTGAGTTTCTCCCTCAACACCATCTTCCAGTTTTGGGTTCAACTCTGATAAAGCTTTGTCATACCCTCCCACATCTCATAGGCATATTTCTTTTCGGACACATGAGGTATGATATGGTCCTTCACAACATCCAAGAGCATCCTTTTGGATTTCACATTTTTCTTATTGAAGGCCGCCAAAACCGTTGTATCTGTGGGAATAACCTGGGTTTTCTCCACAATGTCCCAGATTTCGTTTTCCTCCAACAACAATGCAATCCGCTCTTTCCATGGCCTAAAATTCGTAGCCCCATCCAGCCTGTCCTCAAACCTCAATCCAGTAGCCATCCTCGTCCAACTCACCAATAGAGCTTTTCCCTTCCTTTTTTCGAGCAAAACCCCTGCAATCCCTGCAAATCCTTGTGTCAAAGTCTTCAGTGCCACTCTTTAGAGTCCCAGCTCTGATACCATGTTGTTTTTCCTTAAAACCCATAAATGATTTCCACTTCCAATAAATTTACTTCACACAGATTATTTGCATGAAAAATAAAATGTTCCAAATCTGAAAACTTATGAATGGAAATACACTGGATTTAATCAATGAAAATGCACAGCGAAATCATAAACAACACACATTTGAACACGAATATTTATGGGCAATGCCCCTGGAAAAACCCCAAAGGGAAAACAAGTCAACTAAGAGAGAAATTTTATTATGCTTATGGAGAAATTTTTTGGAAAGTACAACAATACAAATCAGCAATTAATGCACCTAGAAAATCGTGCCTAGCACTTGGTACGACCTCCGTACAATCCTGTACAGCCTCCACAACCAGCAATTAATGTTGCATCCTGTCTTGAAAACTATGCCTAGCTCACACGTGTTGTCTTCACTGTATGACCCTGCTGCGAATCAAATTGTACGACCTGAAATCGTACGGTTGTACTCTCCTTGTTGTACGGCCATGTTATCCACCACTTTCAGGGATAACTAGGAGATTATGTCTTGAGGCCCACAAGTCCTAGACATGGAATACCGAGAGCCAGATTGACTTGAGCATGGCCCTGGAGGGCCCATCTTTTCTCCCTTTCAACGTCTTCACCTTGTCAGCAGCAACAACAACATCCATCACCTTCAGCTTGGTCCTGCATAAGAGATGGTTCTTTCTCCATGAGGTAATGAGTCTGGGTATCATGGTATGTGTCACTCTGATCCTCAAAACCTTTGAATATGTGCATTTGATTCCTTTGTTTCTAACGGGTACTTGGATCTTATGCTTGTCCACTTGACCATGTCTGGGGGGAAATGACAGGATGCCCTAGCAAGCCTGTGTCCATAGCTTTTGAGTTGCCACTAGCGGGATTTATGAAGAGCCATCGCCCATTCCCGTCACACATACCATTTTCCATCTTATTTCCCACTCACCCATCCCGTTACCTTGGTCTGGGCATAGGGTTGATCATTTAGGGGTTGTACCTTACCTTGTGGGAAGAATTGGCTAAAGGCCTGGGGGGTAAAAGCAGCTGAAAATAAAAGCTTAAAAATAAAACCTCGAGATGCTTCACCCAGGGATCCCCGAGAAAGCAATAAAAGGCTTCTTAGCAAGAAACAGAGGGACCTTTAAAAAATAAATCAAGACCTAGTTGAGGGTTGGGGGGTCTCATCACGAGCCAGCTCATTAGGTCCATGGGTGCCTAACGGTATGACACTACCAGCATCTGGTCACCACGCCAGGGTAGTAGCTTTTGGTTACATGGCCAAAAGAAAGGGGGTCTCATCAAGAGCCAACATTCTCATTTTCGTGAAAGTACTTATGGGTAACATTGCCACCTCTGGTCACCAAGCCAGGGCAGTGTCCCTTGACTAGCTTCTTGAGAGAAAAAGCAATAAAAAGATAAAAATAAATAAAGACAAGACCTGGTTAGAGGACAGGGGGTCTCATCACGAGCCAGCGTATTAGGTCCATAAACTTCTAGCGGTATGACACTACCAGCATCTGGTCACCACGCCAGGGTAGACGCTCTTGGTGGCATAGCCAAGAGAAAGGGGGTCTCAACACGAGCCAGCCTTCTCATTTCCGTGAAATGTTTGTGGCTAACATTGCCACCACTGGTCACCAAGCCAGGGTAGTGTCCTTTGATTAGCATCTTGGAAAAAATGAAGATTAAAAGGCATGAATGGGCTTGGAAATATTTACATCCATGACAGGTACAACTCACCCTCCACAGAGGCACCCACTAGTCACCAAGCCAGGGTAGTGTCCTTTGATTAGCATCCTGGAAAAAATGAAGATTAAAAGGCATGAATGGGCTTGGAAATATTTACATCCATGACTAGTACAGCTCACCCTCCACAGAGGCACCCACTGGTAAGTCATCCCTACTATCACTGCATCTTTTGCCCAGGCATCCCCATCCACCTCACCCGCCTGCATGACTTGGATTTAATCTTTTCCAGAAACATCCCTTTACCAATAGAGACTAGCCCAATAGGACGTCCTGTCACTTTCCCCAAACTTGTATTGCAAACTTGTATAATCTCTTTGAGCACTAGACTGGGGTAAAGGGGTTTTATGCACATGTTTAATAAATATTGATGATTAGATGTGATTGACATTGTTGTGATCCTTGTGACTTATGAGCCCATGGAGGGTGTAGTTGTTGATGTGCAAAATCATGCCCGATGGACAAGTACCATGTTGGACAGGTACACATGGGGAGATGATCAATTCAAACCTCCATGGGGCTGAAGAGCCCACCAGATGGATGTTGAGACCCCAGCAGGGGGCAGAGACAGGGCAGAGCGTTTGTACCAGGGAAGAGTAGAAGAACCCACCAGAGGCAGCTGAGCAGACCTGTACCTAGGGGGATTGAGCCCTCTCCACAGAAACGTTGGCCTTGGAAGGCCCAGGACGTCTCCCAGGAATCCCATGACGTCACCCAGCAGTATGGACGTCATGGGAGGCAGATATGGAAGTATTGGCACGTGTGGCAGCTTGGAGAAGCCCAAGGAGGGCTAACGTTTTTCTCCAGGAGGCTGCATTTGCCCTAGAAGGGGCCAACGTCACCCTAGAAAGGGTATGATGTCTCTCTATTGCTTGATTATGGTTTAATTTTCAAACATTTAATGTAAAACAGTATGATTTTAGTATTTTGGCCTTGTCGGTGTTTTCATGACCTAAAATGTAAATTTAGGTCATTGTACTGTATAAATTGAGGGTTTTGACTCTCATTTTTTCATCATCTCTCACTCACCACTTGGTGAGGTCTGAAATTTGCACCCTTCTTAGGGTTATTGGCTGAAATTTTGAGGCGCACTTGTTGAAGGAAGACTTTCTTGGCATATTTTGGCATTTATCTTGGTGGAAGGTATTACAACTAGGGTTTGCTATATGATGTCTTGGTTAAATGTAAGTGAATTTCTGCAAAACTTCTTGATTGAATGGTTGTAGTGTTGTTTTCTTTCATTATTATTATAGTTTGCAGAATTAAACCCTAGGTGACAAGCACATATTGAAGGTCCTTGTCTCATGTCCCTATCAAGATTTTAAGCCATTTTATTTGTTGAAGAGAGATAGAGCCTTGCCATAGCAACACTCTATCCTTTCTTCTAGCCTAGCCGTTTTACTCTTATTGATTTAAGAAGGAGAAAAACGCACCAAGGCCTAGGTCACCTACACCTGGTGAGCCATTTTTCCCTAAGGTTTGACTAGTGAAGCCTTGCTCTAGGAACACGTCACTTTCAAACTCTCTTGTCTTGGATCAATCATTTATTGAGCTAGTCGTTTTTGCCATTGAGCTAAAGAAGGAGGAGAGAGCACTGAGGCCTAGGGTTTCTACACCAAAGTGAGCCTCTCTCCCCTAGGGTTTTGTTGTTGAGGCCTTGCTTTAGCAACACCTCAACACTTTACCCTCTTGTCTTTAGTTTCACTATCACTTAGTCCTTTAGCTTTTGCGTCCTCTTTTTGACTCCATATACCCTAGGAGCGCACTGATCTAAGGCCTTTTGTGTTGAGTAAATTGATCCTACAAACTTCCAATACTTTGAACAAACCCTAACTATAACTAACCCTAGCTTAGACTAACCTTTACTAACCCTAATTTTGTCATCTTCTTTTATGCTATAAACACCTTATGCAGCATTTACTTTATCTTTAAAGCAATTGAATGGTTAGCTAAGGCGTTGCTTCTAAAGTGTTGATATTGTTACATTGAATGCCATTAGCATTTATTGTGAAGTGATATTGTAATCATTGCTATTGTACACCTTTGATTTGCTTCATCAATAATATTGTTTATCAATTGCTTATTATCAGAAAGTCATTGATTATATGAAGAACTAACCAGCAAGCAAGCTTGCACATGTAGTTTCATTGTTGCTTTGTTCTCGGGCCGGGATACTTCTTGGCTATACTTCTGATTATCTCTATTGGCTATAAGCCGGACTTTCTGATCAGGTGGCGACTTGTGAGGGGGAAATTATCTTATAGCTCTTAAGCCTCTTGCCTTCTCAAAACCCCAGGTCACTGGGGACGTCTCCCCTGGGCCTTACCTCCTTAAATAGAAAGAACCTTCCCATCGAGGTGACAGTGGGTGGGATTGGTTCAGTTACGCCAGTTCGACCTCCTTTCATCCATCTATTAGCCTAACTACAAGCTGTGCGATAAAAGGCCCTCTTCCTTGATTTTTGCGCACTCGTTTTTCCTTGGGATGTGTGCTCCTTCCTTCTCTTGGAATTTCACCCTCCCTTCTCTTGCTGCAATCTCTCTTCCTCTCTTCTCTTTCAACTCTCAAAAACATCTCTTCACTCGATATGTGCCTCTCACTCTCCTTAAATCTACTTTTATAATCTCTTAATGACCAAATCCCTAACCCCAAGATCTCAACGGTCAAGATTAGATCTTTCCTTCCCCGGATCGATGGTTGTGACTTAATCTCTCGTTGAGATGACTTAAATCACTGAAGTCACTCAACTTTATAAAAAAATCACTTTAGTCATTAAATAAAAGCCACATTAACTTTATAAATGCAATTTAAAGTTAAAGATCTAGAGAGAGTCGCTCGGACACCTCTACATGCTAGGCACTACCAATGCGGAAGTACCTGTACGAGCTACCCCAAAAACTAACAGAAGTAAATGAAGTTTTGAGCAAATCTTCATTTATGCCAATATTTCAATGAGCATTAACAAAATGAGTGGGTTTAGGAGCTTTACCCTTTTCTTCCTTTTGTTCTTGCCTGTCTTTGATCTTCTCCCATGGGATCCTACATGTCTTTGCATCATGTCCATTCTTGCCACAACAACACGGTGAAGATCAAATCTCTCGCCTTGATTATGCCTACCCCCCCTGCCTCTGAAATACTTATTTCCACGTCCTCTCCTACTACCTCCATGTTGTCCACCAAAGGAAGTTTTTCCAAATCTCGAGCTACTAAATGTTGGAACAGATGTTGGAGCTCATTGACCAAAAGTTGTAGTGCTTCCAAAACCAAAGGAAGGATTACTTGAAGCCCCAAAAGTTGGAGTACTATAAGCCCCAAAGGCAGGCGCACTTGTTTATCCAAATGCAGGGGTTCTGGTACTGAATGCAGGTTTTTGTCCAAATGTAGATGTTCCAGCAAATGAAGTAGATGTCGCAGAACCGAATACTAGTGTCAAAGGTGCACCAAAAGCTGGTGTCGAAGAGGTGCCAAGCGTTGAGGTGGAAGAGGCCAGTGGCGAGGGACTCTGCGTGGCTCCAAAAACACCAGTTGTTGTACCACCAAACATTGAACTATCAGGGTTGATATTGGTGCAGCTTGCAAGTTTGAGCAGTTGGTTAATGACCACATAGACGAATACACCAGTGGAAAAACCCATAGAAATGGCATATATCTAATCAGCAATGGGCCCCTTCGTGGTGGCTTCGATGATGATCCTGATAGCAAACCCAGTGAGGCTCAATATCTCGAACACAAAAGCGTAGGCCGTGCAAGAAAGAAACAAGCGGTGTGGCATCATCCTGAGAAGAGTTATTCCCATGGCAATCGCAATGAAATCCTTGTGTATGCACACCATCCATAGGGTTCTCCACGCCTCACCCTCACTCTTTGCAATGTCAATTGCTATACCCTTGAGCACCAAATGGAAGCAGAGCACTGATATCAACAAGAGTCTTTCCACCAGATGGCACCTAGATGCAGACGGTGATCCTTCCTCTTTTGGATGTCGGGAATCGATGACAAAGCTAAGTCAGAAAACCCTAGGCAAGCGGCAATGGCGACTTCACGGAAGAGAAATGTTCTCATGCAAGGCCGCATGAAGGAGATAGGAAGGAGATCATGGACTTATCAAAAGAACACCAACGCTTTGATACCATTGTCGGGCCAGGCTTTGAATAACTCCATGCATTGAATGAATTTTATTTAAGTGAGCCACATATAAATACAATAAGATACAACCTTTGGTTTCATCTTCCAAGAGCTCCAATGACTTCCTATTCACCTATGACTCTTCATATTTCTCCTAAATTAGTATTTACAATATACCATAATCCCAAGGATTAGGTATCTAACAACATAGTCTGGACACAAATTCATAATCTAGAAGTGTTCTCTTAAAGTTTCACTCCTGACTTCTAGTTGTAAGCTTTCCTTGAGTTATTTTCACTTGCATATGTTTTATTTGGGGAAATATTTGATAAAGTAAATCCAAGACAATATTCATAAAACTCTAATTTGGATTTACACTTTGATTCAAGTCTATCATTTCATAGTAATAAACTTTGAGTTAGACTTGTTACATGTTAAGTCATCTGACACGTCCCTTATGGGCCAAGTGTCTATATCCGCCGTGTCACTGTGATGACACGCTAAGGTATGTGTCAGACACTGCTTCAACACATGTCATCACCTCAAGACACATCCTAAAACCGTGTCGGACACCATCTAAAACCGTGTCGAACACCATATAAAAACGTGTCCTTTGTAAAAGAACCCGCGGGAGGTTAAAAAGGGATTTTCCCTTGTCTTTTAGCTGTTTCATTTCACTGTCACCGTGGGATATTGCAGCCTGGAAGCCAGCAACCATCGCCCAATTCACAAGTAAGTCCTCTAGGCTCTGGCTGAGTTTGGAAGCTTTATGCAAATTTCCTCAATTCATTTAGACACCTGAATGTGTGAGGTCTCTGTGTCATTTTCTGGTGCTAGTGACGAGGGTTTACAATTCTAGTGAGTTTTCTTTCTTTCTGACTCAAGTTGCATCTCGTCATTTACATAGAGTATTTTGATGAGTTTTGTTCCATTGCTTTTCTTGAAACATTTTGATAGACCTAACATCCAAAGCACCTCTGGAAACAAATCAATGCAATACATGATGCAACGACCTAACTCAATATGCTAACATCACATTCATTTTAACACTATATGAGGGCTTAATCATTGTTTTACTGCAGAATTTGTGCAAACTTATTAAAGACATGAACACATGGATCATTCATTCAATTCCTTTCCTTTGAGCACTGTGTATGCATGTTGACAAACCTGTGGTAATATGCTTTGAATGCTCACTATTCTGTGGGTTATTTGTATCATGTACATTGTATACGGTATCACCGTATCAGACTATCAATATGTCTATGTTCTATCATCTATGAGTATGATGTTTAGAGTTTGATTGTTTTGTATGATGTATGATGTATGATGTATCTTTTTTGGAGTTCATGATGTATCACTGAATCACTAATCAATATCTACTATGGTCTTATGAATCATGATCTATCAATATTTTGTCTATTTCAATAATTTTTAACTTATAGTCTTATATATATCTTATATATATAACGTGTCCCCCGTGTCCTAATTTCGAGGGTCGTCGTGTCCGTATCGGATACTCGTGTTCCTGTGTCCTCTGTGTCCCGTGTCTTCGTGTCAGGTGACGTAGGTTACATGTGTATTGGGTTGCTTCTTTCTTGAATATCTTGAAGCCCTAGTTGATGGTCTAACTCTAGACGTCTTGGTTTGAAGTGCTTACTTGTTTTCTTGGGTTGATCTATCTCTTATTACAAATCTGGAAATTGCATAATTAAACACATAAAACAGATTTGTTAACATAAAACAAGCCAATTTCACCTTGGACTTGTCCCCACCTAAGCATTAATTGGACTTCCTCTCAAAACATCACACTTTTAAGGTCAATTTGTGCTCTAGGATTAAGATTACATCTCTTGTTCTCATTTGGTTCTATTGTAATCTATATATAAATTGTAATCTACTTTTGGGATGGTAATCTATATAGTATAAATTGCAAATCTGAAATATCTCTATTGCATACATAACAAATCAGATTTGAGGATTATTCCACTTATTTCTAATTCATCCAAAGCATCTAAGTGGATTGTGGTGATTTATGCTCTTTCTCTTAAAGATCTATTTTAAAGCATATGGTCACTAAGTGGTTGATTCCTTTGTATTGCATGTGTTATATCTTTGTGGGGTTCACTTGTTTCATTTGTTGAAGTAAACCTTAGGCTCTCCCAATAATAAACTATATATCAAAGGGATACGCCCTTGGCCTCTTGAGAGCCGGCCAAAAGTGAAGGGGATTTTTTACTGAGGTGACAGTGATACAACTCCCATCCATTATCCCAAGGTGGCATCCATGGTTGGGCTTTTCACTTAGATGCCAATTAAGGTGGTAACAGTAGGCATAGCCAACCCTAGTTTTTAAGGCTTCTCCTTTAACCTTTCTATTGGGGATCCCTTTAGATATATTGCTACAATTCACGACAAACCTAAACCAAAGAGGTTTTTTTGCACCCACTTCCACCCCTATGTAATGTCCCCATTTTGGGACATTATAACATTACAGAGTGTTGTGCCTACCAGAGTAGCCAAATAGGGGTGACAAAGAGTTCGGGAGATATTGAGGGGTTTTATTGGGCCCGACTTGCATCGTTCATCATCAGGATCCATTCCACACAACTTGGCTTTGGTTTCGTTGCATTCCGACGATTTCCGTAATTTTGAGTTATTATGGGCCATATCTTAATTAAATTCACAAAGAAGGTCATAATGGGCATATTACTTAGAGAAACCTCTTAGTGCAATAGCTCATCGGAATCGGGAGGAAGAGAATTACAGGATAAGATGATGAGAAGTGACTTTCAGTGGTCGAACAAGCCATCAGGATGGATAAATCACTTTTTAGAGGTAAAATGGTTAATTAATTAATTAAGTGATTTAATCAAGGAATAATAAAATAAAGTAAAAGTCACTTGGAGGGAAAAGGTCAACAACGAATTAGGGTTTCGGGAAGCTATAAAGGAAGGGTAAAGCAACCTAATTCATTATTATGTTATGATTTGATATTGACATATTTGCAGAGGAGAAGGAAATCGATCCCCTTGTTGTTTTCTGGATTTCTGGAGGAAACCACCACCATTGATCGATTTCGGTGTTGAGAGACACACCCTAGCCTATCGGAGATACCATCCAGGTATTTCACCGTGCATTACAGTGTCTAGTTCAATGATTGCGCAGCTTAGCCAATGAGGGCGCAAGTGATTGAGAGAGGGTTTGTGCGGCCGTTCGAGATAGTTTAGATCTTGCCGATTCCTTCCAACCCATTAGAGAGTTAGCCAGGGTGCACCTATTGAGCCACCTGTCATCAGTTTCCAACAATGGAATCTTTCGAAAAGCAAAAAATAGTCATTTAGGGCACATCTCTTGGGGAAGCACATTTGGGGTTCCAGGGGACATTCCAGGGCAGATCTGAGGAATCCCTTCCGACCCATTACAGAGGAGACCAAGACGATCCTTTTGAGCTATACATTGTCAGATTCCGCCTGTGGAATCACTAGGGCACACTCATTGAGCCCAGGAGGTGCGCAAACCCCCAGGGGGTGATATCCAGAGCTTCAAACGTCGGATCTTTAGTCCAACAGTGATCAAGATCAGTCTAAAGGCCAAGGCGCATCTTTTGAGACAGTTTCCAGCTCATTCCGACGGGTATCGCCATCAGGGTGAGTTTTCTGAATTCTACAGCAGTTACCATGAGTTGCCATACTGCTTTTTGTCGATCTATCCGTGCATGCGTAGACCAACATTCATTCTTCTGATCACGGGTATTTCTTATCAGTTGATTTGTATTCTAGTGACGATCCATGAGATCTAACTGACGATTATTATATCTGTTTCCAGTT